>OZ023320.1:45532242-45565958 GCA_964007375.1 Ophion obscuratus
GAGGGATGGATGTGCCTTTGTCGTACGATTACGAAGGGGCTACTCGAACGCGGGTAGCCCTCGAGGGCGTGCGCTGGTCCGCCGGGGACCGAAATTAGGTTCGCCGTGATATCGAGATAGCACAGACCGAGGGAGGAAAAACTTCGGAGGGTATAAAAAGAGACGGAGAAAAAGAGGGAATGAGAGAAATCGAGAGGGAGAGAGAGAGAGAGAGAGAGAGAGAGAGAGAGAGAGAGAGAGAGAGAAACATAGGAGGAAGACTTGCAGAGCTTTCATCAAGTCCGAAAATCCTTTTATGTCTCTTTCGCTCTTCGCTATACCTTTCTCCATCCCACTCCGATCGTCCCTTCGTCAGGATGCCAAAGTTTGACCGTACCAGCAGGCTCTTCACACATTCGAAAATAGCTAGTTTGATTTAAAAAAAAACACAACCCTTTCCCGCGATTTATACTGGCGCGGGAAAAGTGTTGATTGCCGGAAGTCTTTGGAGAGATCTGCAAAAAATGTAATCGTTCGCATATAGGTGCGAAGAAAGCTCAGGAGAAGAAGAAGGAGGAGGAAGTTGCACGTGGACGAAATGACGCTCGTTATCCTATTTGAGATGCTAAATTTAAGTGACACTCGGTCGTGCTCATGCTCCCGCGCGCAATCGTGCACGCACGGCAGTCGAAAGTGCGATGTGTCCCGTAATGAGTCAGCGCGGTGAAATTTAGTCGCCGATCGTATATAATCCAACGTGCGTATGTTAGCATGCTCGCGCTGAACGCAGTGTACATTATTATAGAGCCGCGTCGACGATGGTATAAGCTTAGTCACAAATTACCTCGTCGCACTGTCACACCGATGACCAAAATCCCCTAGGATCAAGCTGCGAATTGCCTCGTCGCAGTTTATACGATTTAAATTGCAATGGTACGAGGCAAAATGCAATTTTCGTAATGCTCGTGCGATCTCGTAACAATGCGCGGAAAATCGTCGCTCCGGAAGCTCGGGATCTCAAATTTCATTATATTTTTGGTGGTTTTATTTTCTTCTCGTTAAATGTTAGGTACAATGAATGATTACCTTCATGTTTTTTCATTAATTAATTTTTTTGTACATCAAACTTCTTCAATTAAACAATTTATTGAATTAGTAGAATTTTTTCATTTTTTGCAAATTTGATTACATTTTTGGTGGATTAGTGGATTTGTACCTTTTTTTATGGCAAATTTAATCGGATCCGGACCAATGATCTGCCGAAACTTCCGGTTTTGCGGCTTCAGTTAGATTTTTGTTTGACTTTTTTTACACATATAATTACATTTTTGGTGGGTGTTTTTTTTTCTTATTTTCCTTAAATATTAGGTACAATTAATGATTAAATTCATGTTTTTCATTGATACATTTTTTGCACATCAAACTTACTCAATTAAACAATTTATTGAATTAGTAGAATTTTTTTACAAATTTGAATACTTTTTTGGTGGATTTATGCTTTCTTTTTTTTATGGTTAGGAAAATTTAATTCGAGCCTGACCAAAGATCTGCCGCAACTTCCGGTTTTGCTGCTGCAGCTACTTAGATTTTTAAAAAAAATTACATTTTTGGTGGATTATCGTTTTTTTTTTATTTTAGGAAAAAATAATGCCAGCCTGATCAATGATCTGACGCAAGCTCCGGTTTCGCCGCCTAATTTAATCTCATTTCTTATAGAATGTTTTTACATTTTTTACAACTTCAATTACGTTTTAGTGGCATTTTTCATAATTTTTTTCAACGTTAGGAAAAATTAATACGAACCTGATCAAAGATCTGACGCAACTTCCGGTTTCGCGGCTTCATTTCACGATGAACGAATTTATAACGCGATACAAAATAGGCGCAAAGAAATTAGTGGCTGTGTAAGAAAAAAAAAACGGAAACGCAGTAGTATCCATATTGCAATGAAAAAAGGGTTTTATCCCGGTGATCAATCATCGAGACATCTATCCACTTCTTCACACCCGGTCGATCGGGCAGAAGTGAGATAAAAAAAGTTCCAAGCCGATCAATCATCGATTCGTCGCGCGTTTATTTTTTCCAATTTCGAACGGCTCAGAGCCGCTATGTGAAGCAGCTTCTTGAGAGCCAATTTTTCTTCGCGATCTCGTTCTCAAGTTGATTCACATATGGAGTTCAAAAATTGAATCTAGTCGGGGTGTCGGGCAAAAAATGGCACGGAAGAAAACAAAAAACGATTTTACACTGGTCGAGTCCGCAACATGTTGAGGTCTGCAAAAAAGTCAAGGACATTTCTATAGACAGCGAGGATACTTTGTATACAAAAAGTGTCAAGGACATTTTTTTTATTAATCAAGGATATTTTGTACACAAAAATGACAAGGACCAAAAGGACATTCTTTATATTCATCAAGGATACTTAAGAAGTTGGCGAACAAAACCGGACTTGTCCGCACTACGTTAAATTACATTTCTAATTATAATTTTATTTATTTTTGCGCCTAAAAGCTGCCGTTTCCCTCAAAACGGCAGCTTTTAACAAATTTCCCGAACCCAAACGAGAAAAAAAAAAATGGACGTAGTGTCAACAAGTCTGGTTTTGTGCTCCAGCGCCTCACTTTGATTAGGAAAAAAAAAGGTCCAGGACATTTTATTGATCGAAGATACTCGGTGCACGAAAAAGTCAAGGTCAAGGGCATTTTTTGTATTCATCGGCGATGCTTTGTATACAAAAAAAGTCAAGGACAAAAAAATCAGAGATTAAAAGTGTCAAGGGCGAGAAAAGTCAAGGAAACAAACGTCAAGGGCGAAAATGTCAAGGACAGCAAATATCAAGGATAAAAAATGCAAAGGAAAACAAGAAACGTCAAGGACACAAACGTCGAGGATGAAAAACGTCAAGGATATAAAAAAAATGTCAAGGACAGCAAATATCAAGGATCAAAAATGCAAAAGAAAACAAGAAACGACAAGGACACAAACGTCGAGGATGAAAAACGTCAAGGATATAAAAAAAATGTTAAGGACAGCAAATATCAAGGATCAAAAATGCAAAGGAAAACAAGAAACGTCAAGGACACAAACGTCGAGGATGAAAAACGTCAAGGATATAAAAAACGGTCAAGGACAGCAAATATCAAGGATCAAAAATGCAAAGGAAAAAAATCAATTTCAACGAAATAGAAACGTCAAGGATTCTATTTCGATAAAGAAAATGTCAAGGACAAGAAATGTCATGGACAAAGTGTCAAAGAATAAATGTAAAAGACCAAACATCAATCACACCATTTCAAGGACAAGAAATGTCATGGACAAAGTGTCAAAGAATAAATGTAAAGGACCAAACATCAATCACACCATTTCAAGGACAAAAATGCCAAGGTCATGTCAAGTACAAACTATCAAGGGCACCTAACAAAACTATCAACCACAGATGCTATTGCCGATGTCAAAGAACCGCAAACGCCTCCGCACACCGTGGCCCCAAATCCATTGGATAACCTGTTCGTCCGAAAAATCATTCAGTTTCGCCCGGACAACCTCCTACGTCCGTGCGTATATAGTTTTCGCGGCCCGTACGTTAAACGATTGCGGGGGGGGGGGGGGCTACGATGGGCGGCATTACAATTAATGACGGGGCTACGTATATATAGAAGTCCGAGCGAACGGAATAGCAATCGATAGTTGGCCGGCACCTGCCGCGAATGTTCATGTGTCCTTCCCCTTCCGCCTAATGTGGCCTTTGGCGCACGACGAAACACTCGATGTGCGTTTTATTTTATTTTGTTTTTTATTAAATACCTCGAGCACTCATCTACACTATTTGTCACTCTCTTTGCTCTCGCGACAAATCTTCGTATGACTTTTTCACTCGTTTTACGTACACGTGTCTCGTCACATCGTCCTCAGTGCGTCCGAAAATCCTTCGAGAACGCTTTTTCAGAATGAATTTTTTGTTTGATAATGGGGTTGTTTTTTAAGTGACGTTTTCTTTGGATATACATACAGGGTGATTCACAAATACTGGGGTGCCCTTTGCGAGGTTGTCATTGGCAGCAAGAGTCCTTTTTCAAAATTGTGCGACGAAAATTGTCCGAAATATTCGCATTCGACGTTCAACGCCGAGTAAACGATGGCACAGGTGTCAGTGAATTTGGCAGAGCATTCGCCAGAAAATCAAAATTAAAGGGTTTTCGAAAAATCGATTTTTTAATTTTTAAATGGTCCCCTAGGACCTCAAAAATGGTGTCCCAAAAGATCATGGCCGGGAAAAATCTCTAAGTACTCGTTTTTCAATTTTAGTACAAGGCCGTACAAGGCAATTTTTCGGGATTTTCTACTACTCAAAACTTCAAACGCGTTTATCTCAAAACTGCATTTTTCAAGTTGGCCGGAAACATAACTTAGACAATTTTCAAAAGATTCACTTGAAATGCTGAATATATCTTGAAAAATACATTGTCCATGGAAGTACGTAGGATTTTTTTTTACATTGCATAGTTCATTTGTTATTAACAATTATCTGACGATTTTTTATGCAAATTTTTCACTTTCCACTTTAGAAGTGCGCCATTTGGCCAAAAATCAATATATCGAAAAAATCCTACGTACTTCTATTGCAGTTATAATCGACAGATATATAATCGACAAAAATCCATTGGCTCATTATAATTAAAAAATTACAGGAGCTGTTTGTCCGGCCGTGGACCCTGCAAAAACGGAACTATTTTGAAATTAATCGTAAAACCCTGTAAAAACGGAACTATTTTGAAATTAATTGTTTAAAAAAAATTATTGTCTACAGTCACTGATACGTATGATGAACACCCTTTTTTGTAATATTGATTTATTTTGTAGTTTTTCTGAAAAACAAAAACCCCAAAAAGCCTATTTTTTCGGCCTCTAGAGTAGCCTAAGGCCTTAAGTGAGAGTTCTCTTCGCATGCAATTGCGTTCTGTAGTTCCTGATGGTTTTTCACAATAGTTCTCGTGATTTTATCCAAAAAATAAGGTGGTTTAAAAAATGATTTGCTAACTTCCTGTGGCAGATCATTTTCCAGAAAATCATAAATTGCCGGGAGTTCTTTGTGCATGCGGCTGAGCTCTATAGTATCTGATATTTTTTGGCAATAGTACTGTTGATTTTACCAAAAAAAAGGTGACGGAATTTTTTATTGTGTAACTTTCTATGGAAATATGGATAGGGGTGAGTTCTGGGTGCCTTTTTGTGATATATTTTACTTTTGGTATGGTTTGATGTATTGGAGAATAGTACTGGCCTCCATCTATTTTAAAGTAATTATTACAAATGTTTTTCAGCATCTTACGAGGGTGGGGTGAAAAGTTTCCGGCCTGACCAAGAGATGGTGCCACTAGGTCTAGTTTTGGAGTGGCGTCCTACAGTACCATTCCTACCGAGCTTGTATGTACAGTTTCAACCCAATCGCTACGTTAGTTTGCGTTTGAGAGCACATTGCGCGAGACGCTTCCGTTGTTTTCGTAAAAATGGAAAAATTGGAAAAACGTGCTGTCATCAAATACTTCCATTTGAAAGGTTTTACACCAAAACAAATAAAAGAAGAGATGGATTCAGCACTAGGAGACTCCTCCCCATCATATTCAACTATTAAGCAGTGGGTTTCTGAATTTAAAATGGGTCGTGTGAGCACTTCTGACGAGCCTCGCTCACGACGGCCCGTTGAAGTCACAACTTCAGAGATGATTGAAAAAATCCATAAAATAGTGTTGGAAGACCGCAGGTTGAAAGTGCATGAGATAGCTGAGACCTGTAGGATGTCAGCTGAACGTGTGCGAAATATTTTGCACAACCATTTGAACATGGAAAAGCTGTGTACAAGGTGGGTGCCGCGTTTGCTAACGTTCGACCAAAAACTGCTTCGAAAAACCATTTCTACCGACAATGTGGCGCTGTATAGGCGTAATCCAAACGAATTTTTGCGTCGATTCATAACTGTTGATGAGACATGGGGCCACCACTACACTCCTGAAAATAAAGAACAGTCAAAACAGTAGGTTGGAAAAGGGGAACCAACCCCAAAGAAGGCAAAAACAATTTTATCGGCAAACAAGGTTATGGCTACTGTTTTTTGGGATGCGAGAGGAATTATATACATTGATTACCTTGAAAAGGGTAAGACTATCACTGGTCAATAATACGCAGAGTTATTGCAACGTTTGAAGCACGAGGTGCAAATTGAACGACCGCATTTGGCGAAGAAAAAAGTTTTGTTTCATCACGATAACACAACAGCGCATTCGTCGATTGTTGCCATGTCCAAAATCCACGAATTGAAGTTTGAATTGATGCCGCATCCTCCCTACTCTCCAGACTTAGCCCCCAGCGACTATTACCTGTTTCCTAACCTCATAAAATGGCTTGGCGGAAAAAAATTTAAGAGCAACGAAGAAGTTATCGAAGCTGTAAATCAGTATTTTGAGGAGCTTGACGAATCTACGTTTAAAACTGGTATAACTAAATTAGAACACCGTTATGAGAAATGTATCAGTGTTGATGGAGATTATGTTGAAAAATAAAGCAAAAAAAAATGTTTAAACATCGTTTTTCTTGGTCAGGCCGGAAACTTTTCACCCCACCCTCGTATCTATACAAGTGTGCTCCGTTGCTGGATAGGCGTGAGTTCCAGGTGATTTTTGTGTGAGATATTATAGTTTTAGTATTCTTTGATGTATTGGAGAATAGTACTGGCCTTCAGCTATTTTAAAATAATTATTAAAAATGTTTATCAACATCTCGACTATACAATTGTGATCTGCTGATGGATAGGCGTGACTTCCAGATGATTTTTGTGTGAGATATTATAGTTTTAGTATTCTTTGATGTATTTGAGAATAGTTCTGGCCTCCAGCTATTTTTAAATAATTATTAAAAATGTTTATCAGCATCTCGACTATACAATTGTGCTCTGCTGATGGATAGGCGTGAGTTCCAGGTGCTTTTTGTGTGAGATATTATAGTTTCGGAACTGTAAAAAATTATTAACAGGCAGACTCACTTTTGCTAATCGATAATATGATTCAATCATTTCTTTGACCATTTTATACTCGGGGAGAAAAAAAATCGCGCGCGAGCAAACGCTGTGCCATTGTTTACTCAGCGTCGGACTTTAAACGCGAATATCTTCGCCAATTTTTGTGGCACGACATTGAAAAAAAAGCGTTTCGCTTGCAACGACACACTCTGTATGGTCACGAAGTGAACGTTAATAGTTGTGAATCAGCCTATATATGTATGTATATACATACATACATACACACACACATACATACATACATACATACATACATACATACATACATACATACATATATATATATATATATATATATATATATATATATATATATATATACATGCTGAGGAATCTTTCATCGAAGCTTCCTCATTAATGGTGTTCTTCCTATTACGCTCCGCCCAACAAATGTCCCGCATTACCAACCGTCATCGCCCGGTTGCTCATACTTCTGTCTTTCGACGAACATTTACGATTCACTTGCCAATTCCGCACGTCCGTACACTCTTCCGAGTAGATCCAAAACAGAAGAAAGGAGAAAAAAAACTTTGCAACCGTCGACGTGCTCTGGACAGTTGCGTATTGCTTTTAAAATGGCCCATGTACACGTCCTCGCGTGTGTACGAGGAACTCGCGCGGGAAAATCCCAAACTGTTGCTTGTGTCAGTGTGTGTATTTTTAATGTTAGTGACTTTCAATGCGATGATATATATATATATATATATATATATATATATATATATATATATATATATATATATATATATATATATACATATATATATATATATATATACATATATATATATATATATATACATATATATATATATATGGAAAGCGGATTTAAGATTTGACATACATTTTATTTTTGTATTTTCTTCGATTATCCTTCATTTTGACCCATACTCCATTTAGTATTTTTTAATTTTCAATTTGCTTGTCAATTTGAGATCATATGTTATGCGTATATTCTGAAAATGAAAAATGGCGGATCAGAGATCAACTATTCATACAGTGGGTTAAAAAAGCACTTGTACACGTTCGTCTTTTTAAAATTATTCTACGAAAAAAATTTAATGATTTATTAAGTTTCTGCGTTCGACAGCTTATCCCAATTGGATGGTGTTTGTTTACAAAAATCTTGGGAAAACACGAACAAAAAAGTAAAGCCAAATTTACAACACTTTTGTGTGACATGTACAAATACTTTTTTTTCGTCATTGTTTATATAAATTTCCATCTAACATTTGGAATTTACGACGAACATACACGCGACCAGTTTGTATGTTTAAAAAAAAATTATTTTTTTTTACAGTAAAATTCTATGAATATATCTGGAAAATAAAAAATGGTGGTCAGGGATCAATATACAGATATATATATATATATATATATATGATTTTTACATTTCTATTTAGCATTTTAAATGTAAGATATACATACATACATACACACACACACACACACACACACACACACACACACACACACATATATATATATATATATATATATATATATATATATATATATAAACGTAGAAGACGCGAAGTAGTAGCGGCTGGAAAGAAGACGCCTATACCCCGAATGAGCGTGTAGCGCGGTATTCAGTTACGTCCGGTGCGTCGAGGCGTCGAGACGCTTCTCTCGCTCGCATTCGTTCCCCGCGTTTAAAATCCTACACACAAACACACCCACACACACACCACGTGGTGCGTCGTGCTTATCTATAGCAAAACCGCGACTAACGCCGGCATCAACAGTGATCCTCGGTGCATACGCGTCGCGTGTCTTCACTTGTACACGCTGGATGTTGAAACGTTAAAAAAAAAAAATCCGCCCCTCACCTGACAAGGTTTTTCGTGCGGCTAGCATCCTAGAAAGAGAGCGAGAGAGAGAGAGAGAGAGAGAGAGATGCATATCAGTGATAGTGGACAACGTCGGACGGACGGTACGGCGCACGTGCCGCCCTCCAATGACGCGACACCGCGAGTTCATCGTTAACCGTTTAAACGAGCAATTTTGATGGAGGATTTTTTTTTTAATTTGTGGTGCGAAAATTAATATAGTGTACAGTGATCTTGTTTGGGTTTGTTTGGGTTTGTTTGGGGTTGTGGGACGAAAAGTCACGTCTGATGGGAAAATCTAGATGCTCCGTACCAATACCTATGCGAATCAACTCCATCTATGTTCTAGGATTTTTTTTACATTCGAGAAAAAAGCACTTCAATTTTTTTTCCCGAGTTTTCCGCTAGTGTAGTTATTTAGCTGTTTTTCTTTTTTTACTTGTCTTATTTCTCTTTTGTGTATGTACTTTCCAATTAGAAGTTTCTAAAAGCAATTTGGAGTCATTTATATTTTTTTTCATATTTTTTTTATTATTATTTTACAACTACAATCTGTTATTGGTAATAACAATAAATAGTTTTGGGTGATTTAGAGCAACTAAGAGTGCGAGTCAGTTGGAGATTCATTGGCGCTCCGCTGGTTGTGCTTTATAATGACGTTGAAGTTTGCATCGTTGGAATGCGACGATATATTTCTTCATTTTCATCATTACCCGAAGCCTGTGTGCCAATTGATGTCGTAAACTTCTAATAAGAATATGTGGAAACGTTTGAGCGATGTTCGCAGCCTAAATCGGCAAAAAAACATTTGCGAATTTACGAAGAATTAATTTTCGTTGCATTCCAACGATGCGAACTTCAACGTCATCATTGGTACTTAAGCATTGTTTGTTATCATTTAAACTTTAGTGACTGATCCTCACAAACCTATTTCGCTTAAATTTTCATTAAAATCTAAGGCATCAACGTTACCGTTCAGTTGGTCATTTATTTATCGCACAGTGCACTTCATAATGATAAAAAAAAAGTGAAAAACCAAAATCGTCCGGAAAGCACGTGCACGAAAGATAAAAAAATCCTTTTTTTTCTCGAAAAGTAAAAAAGATCGTAGATCAAAGATGGGGGTGATTCCGATCGATTTCCGATTCGAGAGGAGGCATCGAGATTTTCCTTTTCTCTTCGGGCCACCCAGTATATTTATACATACATGGTTGGATCCTTGTTTTGATGTGATTTAATTTTTTCTTACTCCTTATCGTGATACATTGCCCGAGTGTGCAGTGTCGATCGTTACGATTCCGTCTCTCGATCGTCCGGACGTGTGAGAAAGAGGCAGACATCGTCTCGTCCCGTCAAGTGTGACAAACGGTCGCATCAACGCCGATATCTTGTCCCTTAAATGAATATGATATAAATTGAATAATCGGATAATTTGGCGATCTTCACCCTGCGCCGACGAGCCCGTTTCCAACGTCTCCATTATGTATTTGTGTTTCGTGACCGATGAATGCAGCATCTTCATCTCCCCCCATGTTCCAATCTCGACGAATTGTGCTTGCCATTGTGTTTCCAGTTGGCAGGTTCTCTTGCCACGTTTTTTAAGTCAATTTTTTAAAATTAATTCTTTCGTTGATTTTCTTTCTGTTGGTGATTTGCTGCGATGATCGGTAATACGATCGGTAGGGTTGTAAACTGCATTTGTTAAAACTACGATGTTGAAACAGACCCAACTAGTGCAACAGTTTATTGACATCGAGGATTATAATTGCTCGTGTGTTATTGAGCCATAATATCAATAATAATAATTATTATTATTAAAGTATGGAACAATTAAACAGGAAACTCATCAAAGTGTATTATCGTCGATCCACGGTCTAGATATCCGATCTAGACTCGTCGGGATCGCCAGTAACTGTTTGCGAAGTGCCAGGATAAGTACGAGCGATCGTCGCTGCTTCTTCACGAGCGCTGAAAAAGCTCCGACCGATTCGCGAACTTCCGACATCGATGTACAAAAAGTTAATCTGCAGTGAAAAAATCGGATCAGTTTGGGACTGTTAAAAAAAAAACCAAAACATAAATCGGATACCGATCGCGATCGATAGTTGAAACGTTTCTTCACGCATGTGTCTCGTCGTACTGCGATTGTTCGCCGATCAGCGCGATCTTTCGCGTCCGAGGGATCGCTCGAAGCACTCGTCATGGCGTGCATCAGAGCACCGCGATCGGTTCGAAGCTCGAATGACGACGTTAGAGCCGACTCAACGAGAAATACCGTACAGGTATATACGACTACGAATGAGACTACGTATTACGTTTATTTACGATGTCATTTACTCCAACGAGCTTCGGAACTTAGAAAGCTCCAGTTTCCAAAAACGTCCATAAATTAGATAGACATAGTCTAAGAAACTCTAATTTACAGTTCGTACAACCTAAACTACTCTTCAATTCGGTTATTTAGCCAAGGCATAACCCAAACAATTCCAACTTAGATTGGACGTAACCCAGTCTTGAAAATCGGACTTGAAGACAATTTAGATTCGATGTAACTTGACTACAATTTAGCAAGAGGGCCAGGAGCCTTCAAGACATAACCGAAACAACCCCAACTTAGATTGGGCGTAACCTAGTCCTGAAATTCGGACTTGAAGACAACTTAGATTCGATGTAACTTGACTACAATTTAGCAAGAGGGCCAGGAGCCTTCAAGACATAACCGAAACAACCCCAACTTAGATTGTCCGTAACCCATTGTTGAAAAATCGGACTTGGAGACAATTTAGATTCGACGTAACTTGACTACAATTTAGTAAGAGGGCCAGGGGCCTTCAAGACATAACCGAAACAACCCCAACTTAGATTGGTCGTAACCCAGTCTTGAAAATCGGACTTAAAGACAATTTAGATTCGGTATAATTTAATACCAATTGAGTAAGAGGGCCAGGAACCTTCAAGGCATAACCGAAACAACCCCAACTTAGATTGGGCGTAACCCAGTCTTGAAAATTGGACTTGAAGACAATTTAGATTCGATGTAACTTGACTATAATTTAGTAAGAGGGCCAGGAGCCTTCAAGACATAACCGAAACAACCCCAACTTAGATCGGGCGTAACTCAGTCTTAAAAAATCGGACTTAAAGACAATTTAGATTTAACGTAACTGCACACTGAATACTGTTTTGTTACGCCAATCAAAAATCAAGTTGAACGTATTTAAAGATACATTTTGTTAAACCAACTGAATTTTGGATGGATGAACGAACTATTTTTTTCAGTGCACTACAATTTAGTGACAGGGCCAGACGCCTTCAAGGCATAACCTAAACAAATCAAACTTAGATTGGACGCAACCCAGTCTTAAAAAATCGGACCTAAATACAATTTAGATTTAACGTAACTTCACACTGAGAAAAAAGAATCGATGAATGTGCAAAATACATTTTGTTGTTTCGAAATTTTGTTGTTTTAACAGTTGCTCAGACATGCTATTATAAATAAGCTGCAGTTCACACCACTATACTATTTTACCACCAACTATACTGTTTTGTTACGCCGATCAAAAATCGAGTTGAACGTATTTAAAGTACGTTCAACTTGATTTTGTTAAACCAACTGAATTTTGAATGGATGAACGAACTATTTTTTTTCAGTGCACTACAATTTAGTGAGAGGGCCAGAAGCCTTCAAGGCATAACCCAAACAAATCAAACTTAGATCGGACGCAACCCAGTCTTGAACATCGGACTTAGAGATAATTTAGATTCGATGTAACTTGACTACAATTTAGTAAGAGAGCCAGACGTCTTCAAGGCATAACTCAAACAAACCCATCTTACTTTAAAATCGGACCTAAAGATAATTTAGATTCAATATAACTTGACTATAATTTAGCAAGAGGGCCCTTTACTCGTCTGGATGAGACTTTCGAACTAGACCTCTGATTGAATTAAGAGAACAAATTAATGAAGGCCCGATCCTCACTTCGTTTCCGCTTAGGGAAACAGTCGCAGAGCTCGAAACGTTTCCTGGTTCGAAACGTTACAAACCGAAATGCACCACGTGGACGGCCCGATATAAACGGAGCATCCAGTTTTCCACACCCGCGCAGTTATCCAACGACAACACGAGGCCGGAAAAGTTATTCCGAAGTGCTGCATGTGAGACTCTGCGGCCTCGAGGAAAGAAACAAAAAGAAGTAATCCTGACGCACCGTAGAGACGAGAGCTGCTTGCTTGCTCGGTGAAATGAGGCGAAAATAGAGGAAAATATTAGAGACGAAGAGAGAGAGAGAGAGAGAGAGAGAGAGAGAGAGAGAGAGGGTGAGGGGGAAAAAATGACAGTTGAGAAACGCGGTAGGGAGGACACTGAAGCGCCGATCTATCTCCAATGGCGTCGTTAGTGCCCGCGGAGGAGTCTTCCCTCTTTCTCTTTCTCTCCCTCGGTGCCCGCGAGGCGCGGTGACCCGAAATTATGAAGGAAATTATCTCATTTCTCTCTTTGGAACGAACAAAAATAGTCGCGTCGTCTCGCTCCTCGCTTCAATTCGTCTTTTCCCTCAGCCCCCCCCCCCCCCGCGCTCTCTCTGCCCCTCTTGCGGTCTCTTTCTATATGAGCCTGCGTCGCGTTCTCGCGGCTTGCGAGACTCGCGCACACTCCCAGCTTTTCTAACAGAGGCGAAAGCTCCCTCGACAGCCTCGCACGCGAGATTGCGATCCCGCAAATATATACGCGACCGTGGAGCGTAAGTGTCTCACTGTCTTTCTCGTGCAGTAGATGGTACGGACAAGAACACGTAGGTATGGGACCGTAAGTGCAGCGAGAGAGCATCGCTCCAAACTCAACGAAGAAATACACGTTGACGTGTACATACGTGTATGTATAGATATGTACGTGGCCACTAGGTGTTTGCGCCGACGTAATCTCTAATGGAAGCACGTATGGGATTCTTGTGCAGCGTCTCAATCTCGTGTTTTCGTATGCTCTTTGGCTTATATGTCCGTGACTCGACTTTTTGTCCCGTGAGGAGAATCGTCGGGACGGCCTAATAGAACCGAGGGCCTTTGGGGCCTTGAATGTAGTTGGCCTACAAGGTGTCACCACTATTGTGGCTTGTTAGCGAACATCGAATTTAATGTAGCCATCCAAAACATGATATTCAGCTATTCAAAGCTGATGTTCAACCATTAGGATCTAGCTGGGTGCTTAATGACGCCATCCGTCTAGTAGGTTACTAATTTAACGTCGACATCCAAATATGACAACCACACCTCACATTTAACTACCCGGAGCTGATGTTCACCTATCGCGATCTAGTTGCGATCCTAATGCTCGTCGTCGTAAGGTCGGTCTAGTTGGACGTCTGATAGGCATCAGCCGAATACTAGGTGCGCAACTAAGTTCCCGAGTTTCACATATCGTTTCGGCATACAGCTCTAAAATTGGGTGTCTTTATAGCTTGGACATCTGTTAAGAATACCCAGTCGTAATATAAACAAATATCGCAACACAACAACCTTTTTTCTAACCTCGAAAATGTCAAAGTTTGTGCCAAATAAACAGCATTTGCGGGAAGCATTGATTTTCTGCTTCAACCTACAAAAAAAACAGCAGCTGAAGCACGTTGGTTACTTGAGGAGGCCTTCGGCGAACATGTACCATCAAAAACAACATGTGATGATTGGTTCAAGCGGTTCAGAAGTAGCGATTTTGAGACTGGGGACAAGGAGCGCTCAGGAAGACCGCAAACATTTGCGGACGCCGATCTGCAAGCGTTATTGGATGAAGATGACACTCAAACAGAAGATCAATTTGCCGAGGCATGAAATGTGACTCGGCAATGTATTTGGAAACGTTTGCACGCCATGGGACAAATTCATAAGGAAGGAAAGTGGGTGCTGCTAGGGATGTTCCGATACTAGTAAATATAAGTAAAGTATCGATGCTTTCCTTTCGACACCAAGTACTTATGGTATCGATACATTCTTCCGATACTTGCTTGGTATCGAAACCAAAAGTACTTGTATCGAATTGAGAAGTATTTGTATGCTGGCCGACGTTTCGAGCCTACGCCACCGGCCGTGGTGGCGCCGTAGTTGGTCAGGCTCTGGCGGCTCTAGTGTCATTGGGTAATTTTAACCAATAGCGCTACTCGATTGGCATCCATTACCAAACGCAATTGGTCGAGGCTTATCGAATGTGTAATATTATCGTTGTGATATTCGGAGTCGAAATATTACGATACAAGTGAATACGAAAAAGTACTCTGTTCTTTATTTTCGATATCAAATACTTTTAGCATCGATTCATTCTAGCGATACTTATTCGACATCAAAAGAAACAAGGTACCGAATCGAATGCGACTAAGCGAACTTCACAATTTCTGAACACCATCCTAGCGAACAAATTACAAGAAGGAACAATTTTTTAAACCGCTTATTGTTTTCGCCGGGCTGGCAGCGCGGCGAGCGGCGTCGTTTCCATTCTCACAATCAGCTCGCTCTCTCTCTCTCTCTCTCTCTCTCTCTCCCTCTCTCTCTCTCTCTCTCTCTCTCTCTCTCTCTCTCTCTCTCTCTCTCTCTCCCTCTTAATTATTTTTTCTCTTAAATATTTTCATCGATTAATAAAGATGATTCACATAATGCTTCTGCTTACTGTTTATTAATACATGTGCGGT
Source organism: Ophion obscuratus (assembly GCA_964007375.1). NCBI lineage: Eukaryota > Metazoa > Arthropoda > Insecta > Hymenoptera > Ichneumonidae > Ophion > Ophion obscuratus. The sequence continues at coordinate 45,547,803 of OZ023320.1, forward strand.
TGCCAAATATATTTTTCCCATTATCCCATATAGTCCCATAAAAAATTCTAAAAAGTATCGATATGAGTAGGCATCGATACTTTAAAGGTACTCATATGAGTAGAATCGAAATTTTTTCCAAGTACTAGTTATATGAGTAGGTATCGATACCTTGTGGGTATCGGAACATCCCTAGGTGCCGCATGAGTTGACTGAGAGACAAATGGAAAATCGAAGAGCCACTTTCGAAATGTTGCTTTTGCGGCAGAACAGAAAGAGTTTCCTGCATCGAATTGTTACTGGCGATGAAAAAAGGATATATTTCGAGAATCCCATACGCAGAAAATCGTGGCTTTCACTTGGCGAAGCTTCAACATCGACGGCACGGCCAAATCGCTTCGGAAAAAAGACAATGCTCTGCGTTTGGTGGGACCAGAAAGGAGTCGTGTACTATGAGCTGCTGAAACCGGGCGAAACTGTCAATGGTCATCGCTACCGACAACAACGAATCAATTTGAACCACACATTTCTCGAAAAACGGCGAGAATGGGACACGAGACACGAACGTGTGATATTGCAGTACGACACGCTCCGTGCTATCGGAGTTCCATCGTCCAGGAGACACCATAAAAACACTGAAATAGGATCTGCTACCGAACCCGCCGTATTCGCCAGACCTGGCCCCTTCAGACTATCACTTGTTCCGGTCGATGGCGCATGGCTTGGGTGGCCTACACTTGGCCAATTGCGATGCAGTACAAAATTGCTTGGACGAATGGTTTCAGTCTAAAGACGCGTCTTTTTATCGTCGCGGTATTTATGTATTGCCAGAGAGATGGCAAAAATGTGTAAATAGCGAGGGACAATATTTCGAATGAACCATTTTTTGTGTTTGCCTTGAAATTGTTGATTTTTTTCTGGTCCAAAGAACCCGTAAACTTAGTTGCGCACCTAGTAGTGGTGGATCTGCTTGGTTCTTAAGAAGTGTCGATTTTGATTAGGTATTGATCAATTTGGGTGGCTCCGCCACCTAAATCTGATATTCGCAACTGGTATCCAGCGAGCCAAAGTTGATTTTTCTTCTATTGAGGTGTAGTCGGAATCGCAATAGGGAATGCCACAACAGCAGCAGATTTAGTTTCTAGCTTTCGAATCCTAACAGCGATTAGTGCAATGGTATAGTGTCACAAAGCGACCTGACATTTAAATATATTAATAGAACATATTATTTATTCGAAAAGAACGAATATTTTTATTTTAATATAAGGTACAATAATGAAGGTTATCTGTGGAACACCATATCCGATAAATCGCCGCCTCGTCCCTGTTTGCAGACGTTCACTCTTGTGACAATATTTTCAATAACATTTTGGAATAATAGCGGACTAATTTTATTAATGGTGCGTCCAAAGGCTTCCTTGAGCTCCGGAATGACCTGTGCATCATTGACGTATACTTTTCCTTTCAGGAAACCCCAAAGACAGAAGTCCAATGGCCTCAGAACGCACGATCTTGGTGGCGAATTCACATCGCCGCGGCGCGAGATAACACTGCCACGAAACTTCATCTGCAATAACTGCATTGTTACGCCCGCAGTGTAGCAGGTTGCGCCATTTTATTGAAAGAATATGTCTTCCAAGTCCAAACCGTTTGTGCCATTTATCGGATATTGTGCGCTACACATAACCTCCATGTTTGTACCTTATATTAAAATAAAAATATTCTTACTTTTCAACTAAATAATACGTTTTATCAATAAATAAAAATGTCCGGTCATTTTGAGACATCCTCTAGCATCCGGATTAAATTAGGCTGCTAATGAGAAATGTCACTATAGAGGCTGATGATTAGTCGTAATATTGGCGGATCTAGTTCGGCTCCTGAAGAGGATCCTTACTATAATGTCATATCTAGTTGTGCTCATAATAAGGATCGCACAATAGTAAGAGACCTAGTTGGACTCCTCATAAGGATTGTCACGATAGCGGCAGGTCTGGTTGGGTGCCTAACAAGCATTGCTACTATATAAACAAATCCTTATCAGGGCCTCACCTCATTAGTGGAGTCTTGACCAAACCGCTAAAACAGTTTCCAGATGAAAGTATATTTGTGCATGTCAAAATTGACTTAGGTACCTTCAGATCCGAAGTTACGGGACAGAGCTGTCATTGTTTACCCGAAGCGTTATCCACGCTCCATGCTTATAATGCATTCACCATTAGTCGTGCTCGTGGTGTCATGGCGCACTGCCCGTTCTTCACCATTAGTCTCGCTTTCGGTACTTCACCTTCTGCTTTCTCTCTCTCCCTCTCTCACTGTCTCTGTCTCTCTACTTCCCTTTACCGCAGTTGCAGTTCCATCGTGTATCCAATCGTCAGTTTCTCCCTCTGGTTCTGCTCTTCGAGTGCAATAACGACTTTCAGTCATTTGACGGATGATTCTGTATTTCCTCGTTCGAGAGAGTAACCGCATCAATCTTTGCGGAATTACATCAATAATTGCAGAGGCGTCTGGAAAAAAAATTAACACCGTAAAGCTCCAAAGCTTCTTTTCCTGGCAAGAAATTCATTGGGGCCTTCATCAGGACGCTTCCAATTACACTCTCAAAGTCCCTTTGACCCTATTTAGGCTCGAGGATTAATTCCCACCCTATGTAGCGTTTAATTGTAATTTGAACGAAAATCCGATGTCCGTACGGTCATGAAGCATTGTTAGAAGCGTTTTATGGTTTCCCCTGATCTGCAGCATTGGCAATTCGCGGCTGTATTAACAACGTGGCCAACAGTGCTCCTCTCGCATACACTGAACTTCCTTCATTGATCTCTCCCGAGCATGTATACGGCCATTCGTTTTACTCTATCTCGGCCATTTTACACTGTTAACTTTATGGCCCTGCGCAACGTTCGACCGAGGAGATGTACTTCTCTCGCTCGCTCGTTTGGACTCAGCAAACCTTCGTTGCTCGCCAATTTTCATTAAGTTCCAGCCGCGATAGCGATAACGTATCTCGCGGTCTATATGTACCAATATGTATGGGAAATTTGATACTCGTTGCCTGATCGAAGCTTAGAGGCTTCGAATTCCATTAGGATCATTCACTCGACCTTCTGTGAGACTTTACAGCAGGAAAAGTGTGTTGCCATTGTTGCTAATATTTGTAACTTTCTGATAAATGTTGTGTCGCGGTTTAACTGTATCGCTGACATCATTGGAGACCGTATACCCTGCATCCACAGGCTTGAGAGTTCCGATACAGGTGTTCAGATTATCGGGATGTTTTCGGATTTCTAGGTCTTTGCGACTTTTTCTAGGGAGATCACTTTGGGGGGTAGTCAGCTTCAATTTTGGAGCTTTTAGATGATGATGTCACCTGTGACTTTCGATGTCCTTTGACTTGGTGAACCAGTGTCTGTTTTTTAGTGGACCAGATGATATCCATACGATGAAGCGGCAGACTTTTCGCAATTACCTATAGTCCTGAAAGTCTTGAGACCAGAATCAGTTGCCGTCTTTAAAAACCCGCCTAATTTTTTATGCCTCAAATGGATCATATGCCTTTTCATCGTGTTTCAACGGATCAAGTCACATGGTCAGCTGCTCCATTCAAAGTCTCTCGTTTCGATAGCACAGTTAATGGTACGATATACCATCGCCATAAGAGTTAGTGCAGTTCTGGCACGTTCGCGAGAAACGCAAATGCGAAAAATTATTATCGCGAGGGTACACCAGCCTGGGTGCACTCGGCAAGAAAGTAATAATCGCAAAGCTCGCCTCCACGCGCATGTACGTGGCTTTGGGACCATTGCGAGACGAATGCAAGGCACACATCGTATCTTTGATAGATATATACATATGGACAAGACAGCTACTCGGATCTCTCATTTCCCAGATGCCTTGGAGGATTGAATTCTCGTGCAAATAGTCGAGCATTAGGTTTCCATCATCGATATCGTTAGGTAAACTGGCCTGGTGCAGATCGTAGAAATTTTTAATGCGACAACTGGCGAGTGAATGATCGGAATTTCATTGGAAGCGATTACTTCTCTATCGGAAAAAGTATCCAGTTGATACAGAGGCGTGCGAAATAATGAAAGAATCAGTGAAAGGCACTCGAAGCGTTATTACAGATAGAAGTAATCTCCTATATGGCAATTGGTCAACAGAAAGTCGGCGCAAAGTTGTTTTTTTTCCTATGGCAATTCCAGAAAAACTGAGATTTGGCAGAGATAATTATTTTTAAACGGTTCATCAATTGTTGCTTTATAATGTCGATCGATACTTCAAAGTCGCCGTAACAATTATGTTTGCAGATCTACACGGACTGGGCGAATCATTACTTGGAGCGTGGTGGTTGCAAGAGAAGGGTCACCGACCTCCAGGCGGACCTTTGCGACGGTGTCCTCCTTGCGGACCTCGTCGAGGCCGTTAGTGAGTATATTACATAAATTACGTGCATCATTTGAGCTTACGCGTCGAACCGAGCGAGCGGTACAGAGACGATTGCTAATTGTAAGACGGACTACGCACGCGCGCGGGCGTCAATATGATTTATGACATTCCTCGCATACCCGGCTGCCAATAAAACGACGATGTGCACAAAGGCTGTGCGAAACTCGTGGCTGGTATGTGCCAAAACGTTTTGGTTGGGAGGGCCGTTGAGCTCTCGTAACCGCGGGGTTACACGGAACAACTCGAAGCTAAATTGGAATCTTCCATAGTGGTTAGCCATCTATCGTAATGCCAATCTGTGCGCGCTTGGCGGAATAAAAAATTAGCACATTCGAACATGACACCATAAAAATTGAGAGGGGCCTCATATAGGCTTGAATGATGTAGATGCGCTATAAAAGAAAAAAATGGAAAAAGAATTGAAAGATCCAACGGTGTCTAACAGGATAAGAAACCGTGCGGTGACCACGTAATGGTAAAGCACCAGCGGCGATACTATTATGGCTTTGGACAGTTAGTCGACTAATGGTTCTCTGTCTCGCGTAGCTGTGGAAAAGGATGGAAGACAGCGTTGAAGACACGCACACGTGTAGGTCTCTTTCTACATACAGATATTCATATGCGCGTCTGTTAGGCTGTAGGAACTGTAAGACGTAATATACTTTTGACGTTCACGTGCGTCCAGTTGACACTGGTCACGTGCCACTGTCTTGGCACGTGTCTCCCATCTCACTTGCTCACCCATACGTGTAGCCTTGTTGGACTACTCAAGACTTGGTGACGTCCAAAAAGGATTGGCTCAAATCCTGGGCGGTGTTTGGACAAAAGTCGTCACGTAGACGTTGTAGGAATGCCGGAAAATATAAAGCCGGAAGGAAGAACATAGCCAATCCTATGTAGTACAACGGTTGAAGGAACTTGGACTGTTTTCGGATTCGCATTTTTTGGCTAGTTATCCGTAAGTCGCTTAGTGGGTTAGAACTAATAACTGTTGTAGGTTAGGTATCGATAGTCATGTTCAATCATTCAATACCACATCGTCCAGTTCTCTGGTGGGTTGTTACAACTAATCAGCTGGATTGCCGTTAGTGGCGAAATTGATAGAACCACTATATGGTATAGTACATGAATCGAAGAGTAGCTGTAGCTCAGTTGTATCCAATCCATCATCGAGTGGTTGTCCCAACCTACTTTTTATTTCTCCGTGGAACAAATTCATCGCTTTTGTCGCAAGTTTGTATGAAGACACGTTGTTCTTATTTCTCTTGCAGCCAACCAGAAGGTGATAGACGTCAACAGAAAGCCGAAAAGCGCCCAACAAATGGTGAGTTTCTTTATCTTCACTACCTAATATAGGAAGATAGGAAGAAAGAACGTGTTTCGGGGATTCCGAGGATTAAAATGATACCAGAAGAAATTGCGATTACCGCAAATGTTTTAACGAGACTCCTGTAGTTAATGAGAGCTATTAGTAACGCGGAATAGCTAATACGGCAACGCCAGGAATTCGAAACCACTGATTTATTAGTTGTGCCGAATTGTTGTGTCAGAACGGTAGCCCGCTAACATATAGTCATCCATTAGATTCGTGTGAGCATCAATCATTCGTGAATTTATAGTTGATTGCGAAATCATAGCAATGAAACTGCCACGTTCAAATCCATCTTCGGGTTACAGTGCCACCAATAACAGCCGTCTTCTCAATTGATTATCAGATCTTTCACATTTATACTTCGTCGGATTCGGTATTTAGTATCACTCAGTCTGATCTTTATCGAATCTGATTATGAAGTGTAGTCCAGAGATGTCTAACTTAGTATGTAATCTGGTCCGAAGCCTTCGGCTACTGTGTTACACCGCTATAAAAAAAACGCATCACAGCAGCAAGAACAGGGAACGAGTGGAAAAGGGTAAGAAGTCTCACGAGTTCTTTGCCAGTACACCGTCAGCCTCCGGCATGTTAGTAGCATCGACAGGTGCGTCTCGACAGGATCGCTCCATGTGCCACATTCGATCAACGTCCATCATAATTGAGTCTGTCTCAATACTTTCCACATCTTAGAACAGGGAATCAAGTAATCTGAAAATGGAACCCGAAACTGGAATAGGAATGTACACATTTGGTTAAGGTTGTGCTAGTCGTTGCGTTTACCATGAGCACTAAATAGACGACCTATTTAGTGCTTGCAGTGCCTTCAAACAGCGTGATACTTTAGACCCGAATTACTCAAGCAGGAAATCAACGTCTGCTCGTCGCGTTTCAAAAATAGAAAAACCTCGAAACATCCGGCATGTACGCGCTCGCAGGGCTCGATCTATCGTACCTAGTGGATGTTCCAATGGCTTTCGAACATCCGTTTTTCAAGAGTAGCGCAGCTAGCGTGTGGCAAGGCTTTGGGTGTAGCACAGCTGCATCGTTATTCAACGTGCCGTAGATCACGCGAGCCTCCCTTCGGTCGACGGATCAAAAAGGGGGTCGGAAGGGCCACGAACTTGTAACACCAAAAATACCCCAACCTTATGGAAATTGTCGTCTTCGGGATGATTCTTTTTCATCGCGCGGCACGCGATCGTGAATCCGCCGCTTACCAGGCCACAGAAATAGAAACACATCCCGCGCGCGGAAGTGTCAATTAAATTCGGAGCCTTCAAGGGCTTAAAGCCGGCTGCCTTAAGGGCGATCGCCACAATAAAAGGCAACTTGCTCCCCGTAGGGGATGTCGGCTTTGGACGGCTGGATTAAAAATGGCCAATTAAATAGCTAGTCGGCTATTATTAGGGCAGCTTGACAATTAATTAGTTTGGGTCAGCACCCTTTGAGGGCTCTCGTTGAAGGTGCGTTCGCCCTTTAAAGCTCCATATCAAGCTTCCTAATTAGGGCCTCAATAACGTTGGGGAAACCTAAGATCGGCTCGACCACACTAAGGTACTATTAATGTTTGTTTTTCACTTATTTCACATATCAAATCGTGAATTCGTCCAACCCACTAATTTCATCTGTATATAATCCCTGAAGGGCTCGTTTCGAGAGGAGATACTGAAGGCTTTGAGTAGGCGCTTTCTTGGCTTATATCAAAGCTTGTGATGCTCTATCCAAAGGCTTTGACCTGGGCGCCATACCAGGCGATTCGAATATCTCCATTCCTCCGGTTCCGTAGCCGCAGATCCGATCGGATAATGATCTTCGAGAGCTTGAACAGATACTCTTCAAATGCAGAAAGGTAGAGAGGGAGAGCATAATAGAGTGAGAGAGAGAGAGACGGGGATCACACCAGGGCCCCTTTATGGATTCCAAATGCATCTCCGGGAAACAAGCCACGTCATATCCGCTCAATCGTATGTTCCCACTTCGTACTTTGGTATATATACGAAGAATGAAAAAGTACAAGCCCCCATTCAGCCTCGACGGATTTGCATAAGCCCCGCGTGTTCAACGTCATAGGAAACTCCAGGAACTCGGTGTTATCCGCCTGTTCTTTTAATTCACACCCACTCCATTGTTGTTATATAATAGAATACACGGGACTTAACATATTCCCTACCTTGTCTCTCATTTTCTGTCTCCATTGATGCAAAATATACTTAACCGCTCGTACGATATGTCTCTGCTGCCTTTGGCTTGCTCACTTTGGTAATTGTCGCTCGAGTTCCTTTAGACCGGGTTCGGTACCACAAAGCGCTTCCGGGCGATCCGAGTAGGAATTGCCTTATTCGTACCTTTTGACACTTCGAGGAATGGTGGATGTTTTTTTTGTAGCTGCTGGCACAATTTTCCACAGGGGGACATAACCCGTTGTAGGTGTGTAAGAAGAACGGATCGTTTAAGATCAAGACTTTTTCACCGTTCGCATAAATTTTATCACCTCTGGAAGCATAAAGTTCTTTATTGGCGCGAGGAAAACGAACGAGCTACCTATCTACTGCCTTCCGTGTTGGTTTGCGTTTGTCCGTTGGCCGATCCTGATCGCGTGCAATGCCCCCTTATTATCCTACCTCCGCAGAGTCCTGCTCGGAGCTCTTGGGAAAGAGAGAGAGAGAGAGAGGTACACCCGACCTCAAAGCTCTTTCACTTCTTTCACGTGCCACGACCGAGACTCGCGTACCACAGGTGGTCTCCCATTCTTCCTCGCCTTATTCTACTTCGCCTTCTCCATTCTGATCCGCGACTCGAGCACCAAACGGGCGGAATATTTACCGTCCGGGGTGAGGTGCACAGCCCTCTCATCGGGGGATGGAAGAAGAGGCGAGGGCGTGACCCCCTCTACGTCCTGACTCACGCACATGTGCCAGAACCTTAAAGACCTCTCTTCTGAAACCTTTATAGGCATTCCCTAGATTTTTTAAGATTTCAGACCCTCCCACCTGTCCAGATTCAATACTTCGATCTGCAAACCGGCACTGAAAACTGCTTGTATTGTTGAACATGCGTAAGTTGTATGGTCATAGTTGGGCATATACATGTGCAAGACATTATTTAGACTACAACAAGTTGGCCATATCCATGTCCAACTTATCGTACGACCTAGAATAAGCTAGTCACATCCACGTTTAAGTTATTGTATGGACTACGGTAAGTTAGAGATACCCATGTCCGAGTTCTTGTATAGACTACAAGCTGGTCATATATATGTCCAAGTTATTGTATGGACTACAGCAAGTTGGTGACATCAATGTCCAAGTTCTTGCATGGACTACAACAAGTTGGTGACATCCATGTCCAAGTTCTTGTATGGACTACAACAAGTTGGTGACATCCATGTCCAAGTTATTGTATGGATTACAACAAGTTGCTCACATCCATGTCCAAGTTATTTTATGGATTACAAAAAGTTGATCACATCCTTGTCTAAATTATTGTATGGACTATAACAAGTTGTTCACATCCATGTTCAAGTTATTGTATGGAGTACAACAAGTTGGTGACATCCATGTCCAAGTTATTGTATGGATTACAACAAGTGGCTCACATTCATGTCCAAGTTATTGTATGGATTACAACAAGTTGCTCACATCCATGTCTAAATTATTGTATGGACTACAACAACTTGGTGACATCCATGTCCAAGTTATTTTATGGATTACAACAAGTTGCTCACATTCATATCCAAGTTATTGTATGGATTACAACAAGTTGCTCCCATCCATGTCCAAGTTATTGTATGTATTACAACAAGTTAGTCACATCCATGTCTAAATTATTGTATGGATTACAAGTTGCTCACATCCATGTCTATGGTTAGTCACAACAAGTTAGTCACATCCATGTCTAAATTATTGTATGGACTACGGCAAGTTGTTCACACCCATGTCCAAGTTCTTGTATGGACTACAACAAGTTGGTGGCATCCATGTCCAAGTTACTGTCTGGATTACAACAAGTTGCTCACATTCATGTCCAAGTTATTGTATGGATTACAACAAGTTGCTCACATCCATGTCCAAGTTATTGTATGTATTACAACAAGTTAGTCACATCCATGTCTAAATTATTGTATGGACTACAACAAGTTGTTCACAGCCATGTCCAAGTTCTTGTATGGACTACAAGAAGTTGGTGACATCCATGTCCAAGTTATTGTATGAATTACAACAAGTTGCTCACATCCATGTCCAAGTTATTATATGGATTACAACAAGTTAGTCACATCCATGTCTAAATTATTGTATGGAATAGAACAAGTTGTTCACATCCATGTCCAAGTTATTGTATGGAGTACAACAATTTGCTCACATCCATGTCCAAGTTATTGTATGGATTACAACAAGTTAGTCACATCCATGTCTAAATTATTGTATGGACTACAACAAGTTGTTCACATCCATGTCCAAGTTCTTGTAAAGATCACAACACGTTGGTAACATCCCGGCCCCGACCAAGGTGTTATATTCCATACGGCAGCTTGGTCATATCCGCGTTAAATCAGCAATTTGCACTCCGGGAGTCTGCCAACGAAAACAGCAACAGGAACAGCAGCAGCAACGCAAAAAAGGAACCGAGGGAAAGGAGTTTGCTCAGGGGTGTTCTTTTCCACGATCTTTCGCGTGACTTCAGGAAGGCCTAGATGGTGAAGACTAAACACCAAACTCCTCATTTTCTCGTTATTCTTCTGGTTATTTTTTAATCTTCTGCTATTTCTTTTCTCACTGGATTGATTCTTCCTTATCGTCTTTCCTATCTCTCTAGCATGGGACGATTGATCTATCGAACTCTGTATTTATTGGCGTATTTAATCGACCAGTTAATTACTGTTGTTAAGCCGCTCTCTCTCTCTCTCTCTCTCTCTCTCTCTCTCTCTCTCTCTCTCTCTCTCTCTCTCTCTCCTCTCTCTCTCCCTTTCTCTCTCTCTCTCTCTCTCTCTCTCTCTCTCTCTCTCTCTCTCTCTCTCTCTCTCTCTCTCTCCTCTCTCTCTCCCTTTCCCTCTCTCTCTCTCTCTCTCTCTCTCTCTCTCTCTCTCTCTCTCTCTCTCTCTCTCTCTCTCTCTCTCTCTCTGTATTTTACGGTAGGCAGGTCCGGTTATCGCGTATAGTGTATAGACTCATTCGTAGCTTGGTAGCGATCATCTTTCAATACATGGTCAGTTCTTGTGTATTTATACATCGATCGTGATCCGAACCTATCCGCTGGCTCCACTTTCTCACTCGCAGCTTAAACACGCGAGCAGCGCAGTAGCAATATTCTATCGCGATGATGACGGGCCTGTCTGAACAATCCGTGCGGAACTTGATTAGGGGCCCTGATGGGGTCAACATCTATTTTCCCTAAATTAATTAGGGTCCTGGTTTGGAAGGTTCATAGGGTCCCTCGAAGGGCCCCTACCCCCTTTTTCTCTGATCAACCTTCAGAGCTCCGTCAACTAGCTCTATTACTAAATTATACAGCTGTCTGCGCTGCATCTCAGCCAATTGATGTATGAATCCGTTTTGAGGATTTAGTTATGCCTGATCCCAATTGTGGTAGAGTTGTTCGAGCAATACATATCAGTAGTTTACTAAATTCAAGACTTAAATTCCTAGTCATTAGCAAAAAAAAAACGAATGATTGATTACTAAGAAGGGAGTTACGGTTTTACAAAAAATCTAAGTTATCGAGTCGTGTCAGGTTGTTGAATTTCAAGGAAATAAACGGTACGGTATAATTCAAATTTGGAAATTTTCACGTCTAGAACATTCATCCGCTAATGCAATACCTTCGAATCCTGCTGCGCAATATCTCCAAATTATCGAGATTATGCAGTATCTTAAATACCCCATCATTCTATTATTTACATTTTTTTTTCAACTCAATGAAAAATTCATTTGGCCTCGTGCCGTGTGGGCACAATGAGACTCGACGGAAAGAGGAAACTCGCGGGCCGATTTTACTCCCCGTCGGGTTTGTACGTGCAATAGAAAACGGCACGATCCTGTTCGAACAGCACGAAACCACCGAAGAAAGCGAAATGCAATTCCGTGCGGCTGTGGGAAAGCAACGAAATTTCGTAACAAAGGAGCAAACCAAGATGCGAAAGAACGTCGAAGAAAATTCGAATTTCTCCGTTCTTTATTCCGGGCTGGTCTATTGTCGGAAGAAAGAATTTCAAGAGGAGGAAAAAGAACAGGATGTTACACTTCGCGGAGCAGTTTCGTCAAATTTCTTCTATTTATTTATATATGTATTTTAATGAAAGAGGAAGGGAGGGAGGGAGGGAGAGCGGGATAGGAATTTTTTCGGATAGTCAATTGAGGAACTCTTAAAATGCAAATATCAAAAGAAGTTAAAATATGATATTTGCAAATAAAAGTTTATATATATATAATATTTTAAGACAACCCTTAAAGGAACTTTCAGCGACGTGCAATAATTTTCAAATTTGGGTTTTTTTGAGTTGATTTGGGTTGGTTAGTTTATTTGGTTATAATATATGTGTATGTGTGTGTGTGTGTGTACATACATATTATAACCAAACATTCCCGCACTTTTGATTTTTCCAAAAAAGAAAAAGAATAGGGAAACTAAAGTAGTCACCGGTAAAGTTTACTATAATAACAATTATGGAATTACAATAAAACTACAATTACAACTCAATTTTTATGATTACATGAACTTCAATTTTTCCAAAAAATAATAAAGTGGTAGAATAAAAAAGCTGACGACAAACGTTTCTGTAATGACCATCGAATTTTGAGAATAATTATTTTCGTAAATAATCTATATATATATATATATATATATATATATATATATATATATATATATATATATATATATATGAACTTTTATTTTTCCAAAAACAAAAGTTCATGTAATCATACAAATTGAATTATAATTGTAGTCTTATTGTAATTCCATAATTATTATTATAGAAAAGTTTACCGGTGACTACTTCAGTTGCCCTATTCTTTTTCTTTTTTGGAAAAATCGAAAGTTCGGGAATGCAAAATTCAACAATCAAATTGTCTACAATAGTAATCGAATATTAATAATAATAATAATTATTATTATTATTATTGTTATTATTATTACATACAGATTATCAAAAATAAAGAAGAGTAGTAGAAGACGAGAAATAAAAAAGTTCACGATTAAAGTTAATATAATAATAATCGAATAATAGTAAGTACATACACGAATAATAAATGGAATAATATTAATATATGATGATAATTGTATGATAATAATTGAAAATAAATTGTATGATAATAATAATTATTATTATTTAAAATAACCTCTTTACGTTCACATCCGCGTGGGACAGACTTTTTCCAAGAGTAATCGAGCCCACCTGAGAGACGTTGGGAGTTCTCGCTAATTTGGCGCTGCACAGCGGGATAAAACCACGTGGACCTACCTGGTGTACACGAGTAGCGCTGTACGTTGCATATACGGAGGCTCCATAAAAGTTGCATCAAGTTCTCGTTGCCCCTCGCGCAGAGTTGTGAGTCACGTAAAGTGCCTACTCGAATACGCCTAGAAGCAAAAAATCTCCAGCTTACAACAATAGCGGACTTGATACATAGCTTTGCGTGGGCCCTGATAAAGTTTATTTCGACCAGGCTCCGAAAAGGCCAAAGCCTCAAGCCTATTTTCCCACGTTATTAACATGTGTTCGCAGCCTCGCGATCTTTTTATTGCTTCAATTTGGACGACGTTGAATGGTGCATCGTTGGAATGCAACGAAATTTGAAAAATATATATTTTCTCATTTTCTTCATCATCCAAAATCTTGTCCGGCAAATTTGGGCTCCAGATTTCTTATGAAGATCCTGACAAAAACATTTACGTGTTTTTTTCGTAGCCCAAATTGGTCAGAAAAAAAATCGGGCTACCGAACTTTCATTGCGTTCGAACGATGAAAACTTCAATATCATCAATTTGGTACCGTATTGAATCGAACAAAATAGGGTATTTTACTCCATGTAAGAAAAATACTGAGAATGTGTAGATAAGGTAGTTTTCGCAATACGCAATCGAGTAATGTTGGTTTTAATTTATAAAAAAACGAAACAAATTTTATAATTTGTTTTTTTTTTCAAGGGGAGATACACACCTGGGAGCCGGAAAAAAGGTCATTTTTGTGAATTTTTCCAAGGAAAACTACTTGAACTTTTGGATTGGGGTTTTAATTATCCAAAAGTATATACATTCAAAAATATGTTTAATTTTCTTTATTTAAAAATATCAAAAATATACAAGGATATTGTATGATCGTTGGAGCGTCGTAAAAAAATCTGCGTATCCGGTACCCACTGGCGTTTCTTAAAAAATCATCGAAAAAAAAAAACCAAAAAAATTATTAAATTAGATACTATAATCTAGTACTTGTCATAGCCGATTTTGAAAATAACGATTTATGACAAAATGGCGGACGTTTGAACACAAATAATGATTTTTGGGCCAAAAATCAGTTATTATTTTGCCTACAAAACAAAAATTAAGTAACGGAAAAAAAAATCCTATGGCAAGTACTAGATAATGGTGTATAGAATAACCGCAAAAAACCTCAAGGCAATCGGTTCATTGGTTTTCGAGAAATTTTGGGTACCGATTTGAAAAACGTGGTTTTGAGAAAAACGCGTTTGAAAATTTGGGAATGAATAAATCATGAATTTTGTCAACTTACATGGAATCATCGATACCAGGCCCATAGTGTAGGTCTTCTACGGTCGACGGAATGTTCATAGCTTCGAAATCGATGTTTTCGACCATCTAGGTGTATATCTCCCCTTAATACTTTTTCTATCTGTTCGACGACCATGCGAAACGGTAGCCGCCATAATTGATACCGACGTGACGTCATTGCCATAGTGTCTCGTGCATAGCATCACGTTTGTCATAGTTAATTGCAAATTTTCAAATAGTTATCTGTACTTAAAAAAAAAAACAAATGACTTTTTTCGGACTATGACTTTGGATCTCTTCTCGCAAGTTTTAACCAAGTCTTCCTCATATTCATATCAATTGGCATTTTAATCCACAACTTTCTCGGTGTTTTCACACTAGTATTCTTAAATTTGGGAACAATCCGCCAATGATAGGGATTGTAAGTCACTTTTAACGGCGGGGTAAAGTTAATTCGGCGAAAAAAGGCATGTTTTTAAGATTTTTTTTTCGGCGTAGCAAATAGTGTTCGTTTATTGAAAAATTTACATATAATAAAGTAACATTTGAACAACATTCTCCTAAATTTGCATTGCAAGATATTCAAAATTGAGCGAGTGAAAATTAAACCCCGGAGGCGCCTCGAAAAAAAGTTGGTTTACGGTGTGCACCATAACTCGCAACAGAATCATTTGAAACAAAAAAATCAAAATGCATTTGTTAAAGGAGATGCTTCTCGAGGTAATGACGGGAGGATTTTTTTTTTTTTTTCGATTTTTCGTAGCACTTGGGAGCCAAAAACCCGATTTTCACTAAAAAAAAATCGGCTAATTTGTTGTTGAAAAATTAGTAATTATTTTAAAAAACACAAAAGCTCTCGACAATACCTGGTGAATTATGTGAAGAAGTACTGTGCAATATTTCAAAGCGATTGGTCCAGTAGATTTTGAGTTATCGTGCACACGGACTTTAAATATGACAATTCTCAGAAAAACGGTTTGAAAAACGCAGAAGAGAAGAGAACGGCATAGAGCAATAGACGCTCAAATACTCATAACTTCGTCAATTTTACTCCGATCGACTTGAAATTTTAACACAATATTCTTGATATATTATGCAATCGTATAAAAAATTTAAAAAAAATGAAAAAAAAATGTTAATACTTTACCCCGCCCTTAATGGACTATAGGAGTGTGAACGCTGAAAATTCGGTTGATTTTCGGGATTTTTTTGGAAGAAAATTTTTTGGCTATATTTGATGTATATTACATAATTTTTTCATAAACAAAATATTGATATCCAAGCGACTTACGCGCTGCCTTCGGAGACGGCAAAAAAAAAGTTCCTCCACTGCTGACATGATTCCGGCCGATTGAGTACCAGAAATCGGAAAAGGAAAAAAAATTCGTTAAACTGGAAGGTATTTCCTGTATGATGACGTAGGATTTTCGAAAAATATCAAAATCTAACAAAATAGCGTAGTTGTGAAAAAAAGTCTGTTTTCTTGCCTATAAAATGGTCGTTTGTTGAAAGCCCAATCGTCAATTTTCATCCAATCAAAAATATCCTACGTCATTGTAGAGTAAATATATTCAAGAGCACTCAGTTCAAATTTCAAGTCAATCGGATAATTGCTCTTTGAGTTACAATGTCAGCAAATTTGAAAAATCTCATTTCGCGAAAAATGCGGTTAAAGATTTAACTATCGATTTTTGCAAGACAAAATGATTAGAGATACGGCCCTGAAATTTGTACAGGATATTCTTGAAAGCATAAACTGTGGAAAAAGGCAAAAAAATCGATTTTTTTTAAACTGTCACACCGGTATAGCCCCATAAGCAAAAAAGTGCACGTATTCACAATTGGCGCAACGTCGATGTTCACTATGCAAGTGACGTCACGAACCAAAGTAGCTTGGCGGGAAGCGTATTCGCGTGGAAATTTGAAATACAAAATTTAAGCGGCCAGTCCACTTTGGAGCCACGAAAAAAGGCTATTTTCGCGATTTTTTTTGAGCATTTTATAAAAGATATGAATATAAAAGTTGTTGGGCTTGATAAATAAAGTCTTGAAATATATTTTTAAAAAATGTTTAATTCATTTTTATTAATTTTTAAATACGAAAACTATAGTTTAACGTAACGCCTCAAAAATAGGTGGACTAGGGTAGCTCCATCACAACTCGGCAACGGCTTGTCTGAAACAAAAAAATCAAAGTCCATTAGATTCATTATGACACCAGCTACAAAATGACCCTCGGATATAAAGTTTTATCAAAAAATAAAACAATGGCAGATGAAAAACGAAAAAAGTAAAAAAATGCGCATTTTTCACAGTTTTTTCGCAAAAAGAAAGAGTAAAAATCAAAATTTTAAAACCATCGAGGGTCATCTTATTGCCAATCATGTTTACAATATCCCGTGCAGAAATTTTGGCAGGGATACAGCTGGATTCTGACTTGTATCCCGGGCTCCCAGTCGGGATCTAGTCCGATATCGGATCAGATTCGAAGACTAAATATAAGATCCGTAAACTGGATTCCATAAGGGATCCAGAACCGGATCCTTTAACGACTCTAAATAGATTCCCCATGGAATCATTGAGGAATTTGGGAAGGATCACGGGTGAATACAGGCTGAAATAAAATGTCAAAAATGGAATTATGACATGTTAAATTTATTATAAAAATAAATAACATAAAGTTTTGGTGCATTAAACTGTCAATAAAAAAAAATTTGTCCAAAGATTCAAATGGCAGATCGCGCTCATCGCGAGATTTTGATGTGAATTAAAAAAAATTCACATCAAAATCCGTGAATGCAAATGTATTGACAAGAAATTATAAATACAAAAAAATTCACAAAATTAGTTGTGAATTTTTTCGTATTTAAGACAAATTAAAATCAAATTCAAAATGATTAGATTAAAATTTGCGCCAAAAGTGAGTTCGTACGTATTTTGAGAGAAAACATTGCCTCGAGGCAAAGAAATTTTTGCACATAACTTTTATGTGCGAACATTTCTTTGCCTCAACACAATGTTTTCTCTCAAAATACGTTTACACTTGTGGTGTAAATTTTAATATAACTGTCGTGAATTCGATTTTTATTTTCTTCAACTTGAGGAAATTCACAACTCATTTTGTGATTTTTTTCATATTTGTAATGTAATATTTGAAACTCACAACTTTTTTTGCAAAAATTTCTTTGCCTCGACGAAATGTTTTCTCTCGAAATACGTAAGAACTCACGGTTGGTGTAAATTTTAATCTAATCATTGTGAATTTGATTTTAATTTGTCTTAAATACATGTTTATACCCACCGACATGACGGTGGGTATAAACAGAGACTTATTCCCCAAAACCGGTATCCCGGTTAGAATCCAACTTGCATCAGTATCGGAATATGTACGACGACGATGGCATAATTTTGAAAATTTTGGCATCACGTGTATTTTCGGTATTACTATGTAATTCCTATCTATAGATAGGAATTTTATAGATAGGAATCTATAGACAGAAATTCCTATCTATAGATAGGAATTCCATAGTAATACAGAAAATACACGTGACGCCAAAATTTTCAAAATGATGCCATCGTCGTCGTACATATGCCGATACTGATGCAAGTTGGATTCTAACCGGGATACC
>OZ023320.1:45566158-45678658 GCA_964007375.1 Ophion obscuratus
GGTCACACATTAATTTTCCTCAGCTTTATTAGAGCCATAGTTGGTAAGCCTCACATGGAGCCTCAAAGGGCACTTAAACCGAGACTCACCTTCTCTCAGGGCCCTTAAGGCGGGAGCCTGAATTAGAAGGTCCGTTTTTTGGGATTTTTTTAGAGGGGAAAAACAAGTAAGCCCACTAAACATTAAAGTATCTTTTCATGTATATTTGAAATGTATAAAAAAATGTTTAACATGAAATAATAAATTAGTCCAGATTTATCAGCCTATTCCATGTGCGACTTGCCACTGCAGTCTCCCATCGGCGGGAAAGATGCAACTCGTAGTTCTTGACTGAAACAAAAAACCTATCGAATTTTCAATTTTCATATACTTTTTTTCTGGGTGAATTCAGAAGACGCTGAAAAAATCATGCAATTATAACGTTTCTCAGGTTGGAAAAAAAAATCTTTAACGTGCTATAAAAATTATGCAAAAATTATGCAAAAAATTATCCAATGACTTTTAAAAGTACTTAGAAAAGATTCTCATACTGAAGAAAATAAACTTTGGTTGGATTCAATAGGTCGTTTAATTTTTTTTCTATCACGCCCACCAATTTGGAAAAATCGTGAAGATGAAAACTGGAGAAAACGCGCTTTAAAGTTTTCAATAGGAGGAAATATCAATATCAAATATCAGTCGCTTTTACACTTTTGGCCTACTATCTTCGAAAATCTTTACAATTGGCCTCTGTAACTTTGTAAGTATATTCTTGGATAGTTTATCGATCGATTTAAGCAATAAAAAAACACGATTTTTCGGACTTTCTAATTTAGGCTCCGGCCTTAAGGTCTCCACAAGTTAGCCCTTTTATCAAATTATTCAACCGGCATTGTTCGACTTCGAGAAATTCGTCGATTTTCGAGAAAATGAACAGTCGTCCATGATTATATCTCAAGTCTAATATTTTTCGAAGTTACGCACTCTTAATTTTGATCTTTCACTGGAAATATCGAATTTCGCCCACAGTTGCCACGAGCCGGTGGATTTTTACTGAGAAAAAAAACTTCGGAATTAATCTTCACTCTTTCGAGGTCCAATAAACAAATCAAAGCGTCTCCATCGTAAACATCGCAAATTAAGGGGAGCTATACACCTAGGAGCCGGGAAAAAGGTCATTTTTATGAATTTTTTTCAAGGACAACTATTTGAAATTTCGGATCGGGGTTTTAATTATTTAAAAGTATGTACATTCCAAAAAATATGTTTAATTTTCTTTATTTAAAAATATCAAAAATATACAAGGATATTGTATGATTCCTTGGAGCGTCGTAAAAAAAATCTGCGTAGACGGTACCCACTGGCGTTTCTTCAAAAATCATCTGAAAAAAAAACCAAAAAGATTATTAAATTAGATACTATAATCCAGTACTTGTCATATCCGATTTTGAAAATATCGATTTATGACAAAATGGCAGACGTTTGAACATAAATAGTGATTTTTCGGCCAAAAATTAGTTATTATTTTGCCTATAAAACAAAAACTAAGTAACGAAAAAAAAAAATCCTATGACAAGTACTAGATAATGGTGTATAGAATAACCACAAAAAACCTCAAGGCAATCGGTTCATTGGTTTTCGAGAAATTTTGGGTACCGATTTGAAAAACGTGGTTTTGAGAAAAACGCGTTTGAAAATTTGGGAATGAATAAATCATGAAATTTGTCAACTTATATGGAATCATTGATACCAGGCCCATAGTGTGGGTCTTCTACGGTCGACGGAATGTGCATAGCTTCTAAATCGATTTTTTCGACCATCTAGGTGTATATCTCTCCTTAAAAGAAATTTTGTAAGGTAGGGCGAGTGCAACAATAGAGAGAGAAAGAGAGCACGAGACGAAGAGCGATATAGCGAAAGAAAGGAAATTGGGTCAACGGAGATTCTATTCCAGTGGCGCGACAGTGATGATCTTACCTTTAAATTATGCAGATGAGGTGTTTTCTCGATCATTGCGGTATCTTCCCTTACACATTGCGTCTACTGTCGATCCCTCAATCGACAACGAGGTATATATATATATATATATATATATATATATGTATATAAAATAATTGGTATCTATATACATTAGGCACGAAAACAAAAGGATGTAAAAAAAAATCCGCAATTTTTCGCTGATTTTCAAAAGGCTGTCACAGTGTAAAAAATGGTCGTAGAGCAAAAACAAAAAAAACCGAATTGAAACTTTATGTCTCTAGTTTTGAGATCCCGAATTCCAATATTTTTGTCGTTGACCATTTTAGAGTAATCGTAAAAAAAACAGCGAAATTTTGTTTTCCAATTTTTTGCTCATCTTTTGATAGGTGCACGGGCACCAATGAATTTTTTTCGGTAATTTCTTTTAAAAACTCTTTTATCTTTATTCTTTCTCTTTTATTTGAGCAGTCGAAGAATTCTGTACTATTGTTTTTTCATTAAGTTTTTTTTTTCGATTAAAAAAATTTGATTAACAAACAGGTAAAAAATGTTTTTTTTTACTATTTTCCGTTTAACTTTGGATAGCTGTACAAATAATGAACGGACGAAGGATAATTTTCATTTTTCTTTTACCTCATAGTATCCCAAAGAACCCCACATAAATTCAAACCGTTGCCATTTTTTTCATACTGTTCCCAATAATCGAAATTACAACTTTTGCTAAAAAGTCAATTAAAATTTTTATTTTTTTTATGCATTTTTCAAGATGAAAATGTTTTTTTTGTTAATAATCCACATGAATCGAAAAAGAAAAATGAAAATTATCCTTCGTCTGTTCATTGTTCGCAGTTATCCCAAGTTAAACAAAAAATATCAAAAAGGCCTTTTTTTAAATCAAATTTTTCGAATCGGGAAAAATATTTATGAAAATACAATAAAAGCAACTTATACAGAATACTCTGAAGTTTTCAGAACCCTCCCTTTATTCTCCGTACGACCATTAGTTTCCGAGTTATTGATTATCAAAGTAAAAAATGCGTTTTCTGCTTTGAACACCGATAACTCTGCAAAAAAAACCATTGTACAGAGCTTTACGACCGAAAAAATTGGAAAAAAAAATTCGACCAAAAGTCCGAAAAAATTCTCGTGAACTCAACGAAAACCGATTGAACTTTTTACTATCTTGAGGTTTTCCCTGAATCCTTGTCGTTTTCGCGTAACACCTGATTTTTTTAATTCTCTTTTTTTTAACTTAATATCTTTAGAAAAAAAAAATCGTACGAAGCTTTAAGAAAAATGAAATTGAAGCTTCAGCTTCCCCCTTTATGAGACCGGTCAAAGAAATGCATACAAAAATGTTGCCTGTAAACGAGGGCCACCAGAAAAGGAACAAAAAAAAGCGAGAAATTGTGGTTTTCAAAAAGAGATACTAATCATGAAAAAATAGTAAAATATTTATTAAAAAAATGATTATCACATTAAATTAATTTGTGTCAACTATCGGCGAAATGGCATGAAAAATCGTTCCGGAACTTTTTTGGATTTTTGTCTGGAAACTTATCACCGGTAGTGTATGAAAAAAGTTTACATTCGATTTCTGGGCCTGCAATTTATTATTCTCTCTCTCTCATCCTCTTTCTATATATGTAGGGTGTTTCATTCGAATCTACCCACTTGAAGATCTACTCAACTGTCAATGGTACTAAAATATGATTCAGACAAAAGTTTCACACGGTTCCAAGGGACACATTAATCTGGCGTAAGTTTTTTTTTCTGTATAGACACATAAACTATATACGAAGGCCTATCTTATTTATTTTTATTTTTTATTCTTAATGCAATCATACATTTTTTAGAATACCTATCCTATCTAACAAAAGATAAAACTGTATATTTTTGAATGCATCAAATCGATGCAGTAGTTTTGTATAGGGAATGAAGTACTGCATTGATTTGATGCATTGAAAAATATATAGATACATTTTTTTAATATAAAAAAAACATGCTCCTCCATAGTCAACGACGCATATGTATATAAAAAAAAAAAAATACTCAAACCAACTAACGTGCCGCCTGGAAGGGTTTAACTTTTATAGAAAAGATATTTCAGTATGTTCAAAAGTTTTTGAGATATTGGCGTAGAGAGATTCAGATGGTACACCCGGTATATATATATATATATATATACACGATGCCCGACATCGAGAATTTGAGAATTCCATCAGTTCCGGTAAACAAACGAGGGGCGCCGCGGAACTCGGGCAGCACTCTCATAATTTCTGGTCTTTTTTTTCTCCATTTCTTCTTTTTATCGAATCCTCACTCTTTTTCTTTTTTTTTTTTTTGTAATTTTTTTTCTACATGGAAGCGTTTATAAATGAGTGACGATCAGCGAGAATAAGAGTGCTTCTTCGAGCTTGCTAATTCACAGACGCCTTTCTTCGTATCACAAATAGCGATTCTCGACTCTCCTTCGCGCTGGGCGAAGTTTTTTTTTTCGTTTCTTTCGTTTAATTTCATTTTTCTTCTTTGCCCTTCGAATCGTGGCGTATCGTTGCGCTTCTCGAGTGTTTCGTGACCAAATTCTTCGGCGCATAGGTGAAGAAGAGCGACGGGAAAAGAAAATTTTTAATAGCGCCAATCATGCGGAAGAGACGCTATTGTTGAGGCGATAATTATTGCGCATTGTTGCGAAGGAATGGTCGCGAAAGTTTGGAATACCATTGAACGTAACGTTGTTGCAAAACGGAGAAGGAATTGAGGAAAGTGGAAATTGAGTTCGGACTTTTGTACAACATTGATTTTTACAAAATTTTTTTGCGGACTCGATCTGGAAACCTTGTAATATATATAATATGTAATCTGAATTAATTTGGATCCTCATTGAGGCCTTAGGACACAGTAACGGGTATAAAATCATGTGCGAATTTAACAATTTTTTTTCGTATGAAAAAGTGATTCACTCATAACATTAATTACACATCTATTTGGTATGAATGTCAAGATGTTAGAAAATATATATTTTTTTTTCGATGTTACTGTGGCCTAAGTCCTTAGGGCAGATATATAGATATATACATGGAGAACGGCCGTAAATGTAGGGGGTAAAAGGAAAGAAACACTTATGTTTATTTCATTGTAATTGGGACTTTAAAATCACTTAATATTACATTTTGATTAATCTTAATTTTTATTCATGGCATATTAATTAAAAACATACTTGATTATAAATTTCCATTTACTTAATATTAATATTTGAGATCCAATGTCCACGTTAATTTCCCCTCGAAAAATAGTCCAGTCAAATTACGGCTCAGAATGAAAAAAAAAAAAAACATAAAATACCGCATTTTTGGGATTATGATGGATCGATAGGGGGGTGTATTATGAGCTTAAATTCCAATGTGTGGGGTTCTACTGAGGTCAGCTCAAGGTCATTTCGATGAAAACGCGTTTAATTCGATATCTCGAGAACGGTTAGTGTTAGGCCAAAAATTGTAGAGACCTTTTCTCTTCTAAATTAAATTTCCTAACTTTCTTATCTGAAACTTTTTTCTTTATCATCAATACTTTTCAATTTATTACTTCCGAAAGGCAAAAATTTTACTTTTTTTCTCCCTATTTTTCATTTTTCGCCATTTTCTCCCCAACCGTTCAATTTTATGAAATTTTACCATTTATGAAAGTTGTAGATCCTTTAATTATGAACAACTTTTTCCTATAACTTTTTTTTCTAATACCAATATCTTCGGAGTAATATATTACTTTACCGAGCGAAATCCGCGCCATTGTTACCAACTCTGCCGAACGGCTGCGCCGATCCCAGCTGAAACCATGTGCGGATATAATTTTCACCGACAATATGACCGTCACCACAACTCAAGATAAGTTTTCAGGCAACGAGAATAATAAGAACAACGAGAACAATAATAAGTCCAGATTTATCTCACTACTGAAAACTGTTCTCATCAAATCAGACATAGAGGTGGAGCAAGCCGTAGAGGATGCGGATGGTCTAATTATTGTTTTGCTGAATAAGTTTTGCTGACTGCGACAGCCGGCGCGTGCAACAACATTTACTTGAGAAAACCTGGCCGAGGCAAATCGACGGACGCTACATATAGCCCATACTGCCTCAAACCGATATATGGGCCGAATGCCGCAAAAAACATATTATTTTTGCACGCGATTAGTGGTTGCGACACAACTTCGGCACCATTCAACATAGGCAAGATCAAATCAATGACCGCATTGAAAAGCACTCCGGATTTGGTTTCGCTAACTGAAGTTTTTCTGCAAGATAAAGCAGATAAAATAACTCTCGCTTCAAACGGCGAACAATTCATTTTGAATTTGTATCGCAAGGCTTCAGGTGACACGAATTGTACGAATCTCAACGAGCTCCGTTATAAGACATACAAAAAAATGACAGGCAGTGGGAGGGTTAAATTAGAATGCCTTCCCCCTACCTCTGATGCCGCATTTTTTCACTCGTTGAGATGTTATTACCAAGTGCAATACTGGCTCGAAAATTATCTGGAACCCGAGGAGTGGGGCTGGCGTCGCACCCTCCGTGGATTGGTGCCGATACCAATGTCGCTGAAACCAGCTCCGGAAGATTTACTGAGATCAATTGCGTGCAAATGCAAAACCAACTGCGGCAAAGCGTGCGGATGCAGAAAGGCCGGCCTGTTTTGCTCAGTAATTTGCACTAATTGCCAAGAGAACTATTGTTCTAATATCGTCAATGTTGTCGACGATTTTTGACGCAATGGACGAGGACGACGTATGCCCCGATACCGTCAGGGCCTTTAATATTAATGAATCACTTCCATCGACCTTGGGTGCTTAATTTTACGAATTTCATGACCTATTTTTTTTTTATCAATAAATGTGTAAAACAGTTTCAATTATTCATTTACTTCTTTTTTTTAATCCTTATTCACATTATTATCCCATAGAATGAAATAAAAAATACCCAAATTGAAGAAGTACAATATTTAAATGATATTTGAATGATTACAATATTTAATATTTAAATGAAGTACAATTTTTAAATAGTTTAATCGATTCACCTTCTGATACAGGTAAGTTGGCTAATAAATTATCATGGAATACTTTAATATTTCTTTTAAGTACTGAATACCCACTGATGTCGATGATATTGCGACATTGGCGCGGATTTCGCTCGGTAAAGTAATATATAACTCCGAACATATTGGTATTAGAAAAAAACGTTATCGGAAAAAGTTGTTCATAATTAAAAGATCTACAACTTTGATAAACGGTAAAATTTCATAAAATTGAACGGTTGGGGAGAAAATGGCGAAAAATGAAAAATAGGGAGAAAAAAAAGTAAAATTTTTGCCTTCCGGAAGTAATAAATCGAAAAATATTGATGATAAAAAAAAAGTTTCAGATAAAAAAGTTAGGAAATTTAATTTAGAAGAGAAAAGGTCTCTACAATTTTTGGCCTAACACTAACCGTTCTCGAGATATCGAATTAAACGCGTTTTCATCGAAATGACCTTGAGCTGACCTCAGTAGAACCCCACAAATTGGAATTTAAGCTCAGAATACACCCCCCTATCGATCCATCATAATCCCAAAAATGCGGTATTTTATGTTTTTTTGTTTCAGTAATTTGACTGGACTAAAATGTGTAACTTTCAATTTGTTTCATATCAAATTGTAATTTATATATATATATATATATATATATATATATATATATATATATATAAATTATAAATGAATTAATAATGTAATTAATTATGAATTAAAATTTATTTCATAGTCAATTTTTATTTATGTCAATTTATATTAATTATAAATTGATATATAACAAACTTAATTATACATTTTAATCTATTTTAATAATAAATGGAATCATTTATTTAATTTAATATTCTTTTTAAAGATATTTAATCTACATTAATGATAAATAAAAATGAACTTAATATTAAATTTAAAGGTTTCAAATTCACCAAAATCCGACCACGAAAATCCCCCCCCCCCCCCCCCCCCTCGCCCGCATATTCACGGTCGTTCTTTCATTTACTTTGACAAATGGCCGCACCTTGCTCAAAGAACGCTCATTCTTATCGCCGACGAACAACAATTCTCTTGCACTTCCGGTCACACTCCGAGACCGTGATCTTCGGCAAATACGTCCAGCAGGTCCGCATATACGTGTGTGTGTGTGTGTTTTTTTTTACCCTTTCGTCGCGATATCATTCATCCTGTCGTTCGACACTTGCCCACAGGCAACAATTAAAAAAGATTCGTCGTCTGTTTGCCTTGGATCTTTCGAATCTGCATATGAACGGATGTACGATTGCGCAAGAGAGCTCGAAGTATGAAAAAGCGATGAAAAGAGATTCTACAATTACCGCGTGTATAGTCGCGGCTGTAATTTATACAGCCGATCGTAACACGAGACGGACACGGAGATTCCGAATCGACAATGGCGAAGATGAAGGAAAGAGGGGCAAAAAAATGGGAAAAAATTAAAGAAAAAAAAACACGGAAAAGAACGCGTTCTCGAGTGACTCCATCTGGTCTAGGCTCTCGTGCGGTCTCCATTACGAGGCCAAAGTCGCCGCGTGTAATCGGCTCGCGACCTCTCTCTCTCTCTCTCTCTCTCTCTCTCTCTCTCTCTCCCCTCTTTCTCTCGCCTCGTCTTACCTTGTTCTCCTTCCCGGTGGGCTGACAGCCACTCGTCGCTTTTTTTTATAAACAATTTTATATATATATATACCGGGTGACAATTGTAAGGTGGCCATTAGTTTTTTAAGGATCTAGCGCGGAGATTTCGCGACTAAGAAAAATATGATATTTAATGGTTTTTCAAGTCCTCTTCGACGAAAAATATAGCCTGGTTTTGTAAGGAGTGGTATTGCCAAAAAAAAAAATTAACATTTTGGACATAAAATCACAATGCCGTTTTGATGTCAGCAAAATGAAGATAATTCAATTACGAATACGAAATATTTCTGGAGATTTTTTTTTTAACTGGGTGCATCCAGGTGGTAGCCGGAAAAGAGGAATTTTCGTCAATTTTTTTCTGGGAAACGTGCGCAGGTGTCCCTTTCTTTTACATCAAAGAGTATGGTTTCAAGCAACTTTTGCAATTGAATTTTTTTTTTAATAAATATTCCTTTGCGGCGACCACTGCTGCTCAGAACCGAATCATTAAAGTTGAAAAAATCAAACGCATTTAGTTTTTGTATGAAATTATATGCTGTTTGAACAGAGGATTTTTGAAAATATATATATATATATATATTTTAATTGGTCGGCGTCCAAAGTAAAAGTATTGATGTTCAGTTCTATTTTCGTTGAAAAAGATCCGTTCAAGCACTGTCTTTTGATATGTAAAAGAAGCTAGTGAAATTCGAAATTGATCGGTGCAGTGATTTTTAAGATATCATGAACTCATTAAAAAAAATAGGCTATCTTTTTTTCAAAAAGGACTTGAAAAACTACAAAAAATCATATTTTTCTCAGTCGCCACATCGAGGAAAAAATAGCTAATTTTCATGATTTTCGTTAGAGGAAAGATTTTTTCACCATTTTTGAGACTTAAGGTATGTTTTATAAGTACTTTTGGCTGCTACATGGTATTTCTGTTATTAACCTTTGAAAATAGCGGAGGTATGGCAACGAAGTTTTTTCCTTCATTAACACGCATATGCCGAATACGAACCAAGAAAAAGTGAAAAATGTTAAAAATTGATAAAATGATACGCTTCTAAATAAAAAGATCGTATTTTCCGAAAAAAATGGCTTCTAATTGCAATAAAAAATTATTTTTCATATTTTCTAAAACATTCGGCATCATCGACATATCGATTTATACCAAATTTCATCAGAACCGGTCGATTGTTTTTTTTTTAGCTATTAGCTAAAAGTTTTTAAACAAAGCGTTGAACAAAGTTCAAGTTTTCAAACAAATTTTGCTTTAAACAAAGCAAAAGTTTCTAAACAAGTGTATAAACAAAGCTCAAACTTTTAAACAAATCTTTAAACAAAGCTCAAGTTAAAAAAAAATGTTAACAAATTTAACCTCATTGTCTAAAACATGACCCTAAATGTTCTTGAAAATAAAAAGTATTTTTCTTGCATAATGTAGCAATTTTTTCGGAAAATGCAATTTTTTTGTTCGAAAGCGTACTATTTCATTGATTTTTAACATTTCTCACTTTTTCTTGGCTCGTATTCTGCGTATGAGTATTAATGAAAGAAAAATCTTCGTTGGCTTTTTCCAGATTAATCCCGCCAACGACAACATCCGCCGCAACCCGTTTAAAAGACCGCGCCATACCTCCGCTATTTTTAAAGGTTAATAACCAAAATACCATGTAACAGCCAAAAGTAGTAACAAAAAATACCCTAAGTTTCAAAAATGGTGAAAAAATATTTCCTTTGTGAAAAAAAATCACGTAAATCAGCAACTTTGTTCTCGCCTGAGAGTATCTCCCCTCTTAAAATACATGTGACCACTTTGCGATCGTCACCCTGTACGTATAGGTATAAAAAGGAATTCCTCCACACTTCCGATACGTCGAGGCTCTCGCGCCTCTCCTTATCCGTATCTATGAATTTATGCCCGCGTTTATGTGTATGCATTAAACGCAGGTAGGTACACGTGTCTGCAGGACCATCAAAGGCCGCGTCTTTCAGCCCCGCCGCTGACACGATAAAGAGCCATTTTTTACCCGGCGCAATCGATTGGACGCCCACCAAAGTTGAGACGTTTTTGTCCCTCGCCACTCGTCGCTTTATCTCGAGAATCCGTTTTCACGACCGCGGAATTTCCGTCGTTCGGGTGGGACACAAAAAAATGTACTCAGCACACTACGACCAAAATCGATTTGGACGAATGAAAATAAATAAATTATAATATTAGGGCCTCGTCAGGGCGGCCGAAGCCCTTCAAGGGCCCTTGAAGGGCCCAAGCCTCGGTGGAGTCGCGCTCACAATTTTCCGCACGGTTTTGGAGGCGCGCGGGTTATAATTCGTTGCACTTAACGCAAGTGGCGACGTCCCGTCCATCGCGAACGAAGATTCCGTGGGACGTTGGGAACGTATGCGCGCGCGCGTACACATTGGACGGGGCCGTAGCGCGCGAAACGAGCGGCGCCCACGGTAGCGCTCGCTCGCGTTTCCATCCTCTCGTCTCGCATAATGTACGCGTCCGTGAGCCTCTGATTGTACGGGTCGGCCCCGGGAGATCCCAGGAACGCGAGAATCGTTCGTCAAGCCCTTCACCCTCCCCCGCGTCAAGCTCCCGTCGCGAGAGTTCCCGCGGGCATCTATACGAGTCTGTTTGAAAAACAGTCACGTTCGACAGAATCGACGATTCCCCGTTGCGTGACGTGAGCACCGAAGACCTACGAGAGCGCAGGCTCGCGTCCCCGACCATCATCAGCCTTGGCCGTTCGCGCCCCGACCAAGAAAAGAAAAATGCCACAGAAGACCGACCATTTTTGGGACTTCTTTTTCCTCCCAGTTCTGCTAGTTCTGCTCTTCGCCCGGGTGGATTTTATGGACGGATTAGGATCGGTGCGAAAAGATCAGGCAGAATCAGGCTTGACGGAAGGTCACGAGAGTCAATTTTTATTTCCGAAGATTCTGCCGATTGGTACCATGATGAAATTGGATAATTGCTGCTTGCTGGTCGGTCGATATTGAGGCAAAAGATAGATAGGGACCGGTTTAGGCAGTGCCAAATCGTAGCTCAGGATCCGGCGATCGGATGAGGACGATGTTTGGATTGGGATATCTCGATCAAGGGATTTTAACAGCAGCTCTATCATGCCCACTGACCGTACAGTGGCCGTATATAACCCAAACAACTTTAAGGCTTTAGCCCCACTTCCCCCATGGAAATTTATGTATGTAAAATATATGCAGAAAATATATGCTACGTATATGCTACGTATATATATATCGTTCGCATATATAGTGACGAAAAATAGAATAATACGTATATATTCTGTATATATGCACCAAATATATGACACATATATGACCCATATATTTTAGATATATTTTTCTGACCAAAAAAATATATGCTACGTATAAACACTATATATGATGCATATATGAGGCATATACGACGCATATATTTTCGATATACTTTCAATCTATTTTTTTGTCAGAAAAATGTATAAAAAATGTACGCGTCATATATGACGCATACATTTTTGATACATATTCCTGACAAGAAATATATGCTGTGAACAAACACTATTACAGTTAAACTTAATAAAACTTAATTTACAGTTAAAGTACACTATTACATATAAACAATATATACACCCACATGAAAATAAAATATATAAAAAATATATCGAAAAATATATAAAACATGTATTAAGTATAATTGGTTCGAAACATTGGATATGCCAATTATATTTTTGGGCAAGAGTAAAACCTATACGATATATAAATATAAATCCATTTAAGATACATCTTAAATATATCAAACATACAAACTGAATGTATGTTTTATATATTTTAAATATGGTTGGTTAAGCAACTTGAGTAACAGATGACGTTGCAAATCAAAAACATCTTCAAGTCGGTATCTCGCGAAGACCTAGACGCACTAGCCGGAATAAATGATCGGACAAAAAAATTGAAGGTTATGTAATCTCGTAATTCTATTCGATTATCGCTCTCTATGCGAACGCAATTAAGTAATTGATCCGATAATGTTAGTTACTCTTGTAAATCCACATATTTCTCAAAAAACTAACTGTGTGTATTGTACGATATGTAGACGATACGAAAGTTAATTTAACAAGTAGAACTAGCTCAGTGGGGAAGGTCCCAGCTCATCACTCAGAAGTCCCGGGTTCGAAACCACCTTACGGCGTGTAAGCGTCTGATATAATTTTAATTTGAACCATTAATATATTTGAACCGCAAACACCATAATCGTAATTAAGGACAAGAAAAAAATATCGTAAAAGGGTGCAATGATGTAAATAACGTCATAACAAAATTTTTAAGAATATTTCAAGTATAGTTTAAATATATTTCAAGTATATCTTAAATACACGATGAATATATTTCAATAATATTTTAAATGTAGTATGAACATATTTCAAGTATATTTTTAACGGAGTATGAATATATATCGTGTATATTTTAGATGTACTTTAAATACATTTAAAGTATATTTCAATTATAAGTCGAATACAGTTAAAATACATTTGTAGTATATTTTGAGGGTATTTTGAGTACATTGTAAGTATATTTTCAATATAGTTTGTGGCATATATGTATATATGTGGTATGCATGCAGTGTGTATGCAACATATATGCTAAATATATGTGGTATATATGCAGGGTAAATGCTACATATATCATTGATATATGGTACAGTGATATACAGTAATACCACGCATATACATGTCATATATAAAAACGTTACGAAAATTAGAATTTGGCACATATATGCAACATATATTTTCAATATATGGCATACATTTCACATATATTAAAATTATAAATAAAATAAATTTGCCGTATATTTTCGCGTATATCAATTTCCATGGGGGTTGTAGCGCAAAAAAGGCCTTTTTCATGATTTTTTTTAAAGAAAACTACAAAACTTTTTTATTCGATCAATATACTATCTTAAAGAACACATCTTGAAGAACTTTCAGTAATTTTTTTATTGAAAAATATTACATTGTTTAGTGGCAAATGGCCGTCATTGAAATAATGTTTTTATATACACGGTTTGCGGTGACCAACATTGCGGCGAAGTGGATCATCTGAAAAAAAAATGCGGATAGATTTAGTCAAATATAAGTATAAACTAGTCTTTAATCGAAGGATTTTAAAAAATATTCATTTTTCACAAAATGGCGGACAGTCAAAGTTAATGGTTCGATTTTAACGAAAAAAACGGCCGTTTTTTGGCTATAAAACGGCCATTTTTTTTTCGAAAAAAAAAATCGAACGATTAAAGACTACATTTTTATGTATTAAATAAGCCTGCAAAATTTCAAGAAGATCGGTTCATTAGTGTTCGAGTAATCTTGGTCACCGACTTCAAAAATGCCATTTTGAGAAAAACGCGTTTAAAGTTTCAATTTCAGTTTACACGAAGACGGGATTCTTCTCTTTCAACGCTCATATCTCAGTCAATTTTGTTCGGATCGACTTGAAATTGTCAGGACATATTCTCAGATACTTATACTTCAAAAAAAAGCAATAAAAAAAAACGATTTTTTCAAAATCGCAAGTGGGGGTAACCCCTTAAGAAACGTCGAGTGTTAAAACGACGACAAAAATTAGAAGACTCGTTACAGCAAGTTAGGATCAGAGGCAACGGAACAAAAAGACAAGTAGATAGTGAAACAAATTTGGAAACATTCCACGAACAAGTGATTGTGCACAACGATGTTAGTGAATCTAATAATTCTTTCGATGAGCAATAATCGAGCACAGGAACTTGTGAATCTGATCGATTGTTGGCTAAGCGTTGGGTTGTTTTGACAGCCCTACACTGGGCCAACACTAGCCCGAATATTGCGCCAACAATATGAAGCCGACCTTAGCCCTCTCTTTAGACCAATGTTGGGCCAATACCCGGCCAACTGTTAGGATTTCCGGTAAGCCGACTATTGGCCAACCGTACATCCCAGCGATGGGCCGAAGAGATCACTCCTACTGTAGCGCAACACTAAGCCGGTAGTGCTGCCGTTCATCGGCCAATGGTAGAATGTGATTGGCCTGACGCTGGCTCAAGGTTGGGTCGATTGCGTCGTTTTTCACGGGCCCAATGTTGAGCCAATACCCGGCCAACTGTTGGGATTTCCGGTAAGCCTACTATTGGCCAACCGTACATCCCAGCGTTGGGCTGAAGAGATCACTCCTACCGTGGCGCGACACTAAACCGGTAGTGCTGCCGTTTATCGGCCAATGGTCGAATGTGATTGGCGTGACGCTGGCTCGAGGTTGGGTCGGTTGCGTCGTTTTTTACGGGCCCAATGTTGAGCCAATACCCGGCCAACTGTTAGGATTTCCGGTAAGCCTACTATTGGCCAACCGTACATCCCAGCGTTGGGCCATAGAGATCACTCCTACCGTGGCGCGACAATAAACCGGTAGTGCTGCCGTTCATCGGCCAATGGTAGAATGTGATTGGCGTGACGCTGGCTCGAGGTTGGGTCGGTTGCGTCGTTTTTCACGGGCCCAATGTTGAGCCAATACCCGGCCAACTGTTGGGATTTCCGGTAAGCCTACTATTGGCCAACCGTACATCCCAGCGTTGGGCCGAAGAGATCACTCCTACCGTGGCGCGACAATAAACCGGTAGTGCTGCCGTTCATCGGCCAATGGTAGAATGTGATTGGCGTGACGCTGGCTCGAGGTTGGGTCGGTTGCGTCGTTTTTCACGGGCCCAATGTTGAGCCAATACCCGACCAACTGTTAGGATTTCCGGTAAGCCTACTATTGGCCAACCGTACATCCCAGCGTTGGGCCATAGAGATCACTGCTACCGTGGCGCCACACTAGGCCGGTAGTGCTGCCGTTCATCGGCCAATGGTAGAATGTGATTGGCATGACGCTGGCTCGAGGTTGGGTCGGTTGCGTCGTTTTTCAGGGGCATTCAATTTCGCATTGGGATGTCTCGATGAAGAGAACTTGTCGAACGGCAGCTTCATCATACCCACTGGCCATACAAAACCCAAACAAACCCAACCAGGTTGACAATGGCATTCCATTTTGGATTAGGATATCGCTATAAAGAGAACTTGTCGAACAGCACATTCGTCACCTCCACTGGCCCTGCAATAGCCGTACGAAATCCAAACAAATCGAAGCAGGATGAAGTTGGCATTCCGTTTTGGATGGAATATCTCAATGAAGAGAATTTAATTGCAGCTCCATCAGGTCCACTGGCCGTGTAATAGCCGTACAAAATCATAACAAGCCCAAACAGGATGAAGTCGGCATTCCATTTTGGATTGGGATATCCCGACGAAGAGAATTTAACAGTAGCCCCATCACGCCCACTGGCCGTACAATGGCCGTGCAAAACCTAAACAGGATGAAGTTGGCATTCCATTTTGGATTGGGATATCTCGACGAAGAGAATTTAACAGGAGCTTCGTCACGCTCACTGGCCGTACAACAACACTGTCCGGGATTGCATCGCCACGAACGTGAGCGAAGCGAAGAGTCAGCTCATATGGCTCGCGCGTAATTAGTCATCCAGTGATTCGCTCGACGACAGCTCATCATTGCTACGTGCCCCAGACGAGTACTCCGCTTGATACAATTTTCTACGTGTGTGCGTCGACACTCGACGGCCTGTGCATTTTTTTCTCCCACGAGTGGAACGCACAGCGCGGCCAACTTTGACCGTAATAAAAGCGTTTTATTGTAAAATATGTAAGCAAGCAATAAACTCTCGGCTACGTACACCATATTTTGCTGTCCATTTCTCTATTGCTTCGTGGGGAAATAGGGAGATAGAGACAGAGAGAGAGAGAGAGAGAGAGAGAGAGAGAGAGAGAGAGGTGGAAAAACCGCGAGCCACGCGTGGAACGTGTACGCGAACGAAACGACCGCGGCCGCCTATGTCTGTTTGCCCCAGAGATCAGCACGCGGTCGAGAGCACAATTATTGCGCAACGCGAATATCACCGTTGGTCCTTGGCACTATTCGCACGCAAGAGTTTCCCCCCTTATAGTCGTTCAATTTCTCTTTTATTTGCCATTTTTTTTCTGTTTCTTTATCGTACGAATGCCTGCTCCACCTTCCGTTTATCTTTTCTCACCTCTTTTTCTTTTATTCCATCCTGCCGCGATGTAATATTTTGTATAATCGGCACGGTAATAACGGCGTTCTGGGTCCGGGTTTCCTAGAATATCTACGTAGTAAAACGTCAAGGATGAATCGGCAATTGCACCTCGTAAAGTGCATATCACAATGAGAATAAATGGCGTTCACGGAAATTTTCAAATACCGATCGCGATGTAAACGAGGCCTCGTTGGGACTGAGAACATTTTAATAGTACGGTCTCGAACGAAAATATGCTGTAACCGTTTTTCCGGCCATTTTATACGTGGCCCTTTTTTACATTTTCTTTGTTCCTTCGTTTGCCCTTGCAGGCTTTTGTGATACAAACCCTTCACTAAGGGTTATACTCCATAGCCACTTTTTCTAATGTGCCAGTCAATCGCATTTGTACAAGGGCACAGGGAAACTGACGAAAACCTGCATCGATATAGGCGGCTGTAATTTCACTAAGATCGAGTCTGCTCAAAATTGTAAACTGGATGAAACTGCCATCCACTCAGCAATGGATGCCTAAGCTAGTATGCAGCTGAGCAGTCAGCTATTCAAGTATTGGCTCAGGTAACCACTGCCTGACCCGAGAAATCCCAGCAGTTGCCCCCTTTTGATTTATATCTTTATCGCTGATAAAAATCTAGTCTACTTTCGAGCACCCTGCACGGAATATTTATCTCAAGGACATATTTTTCCTACAACCCACTTTCGAGAACGTCATTCGTATACTTACCAGCAAGATAGTCAATTTTCTCGTTTCCGTAGCAATTCACCTAAAGTGCGTAACTGCCGAGACATGATCGTGTCTGTCAACGAGGAGAAACTTTGTATCAATTTGTGTCCAGAGCGGACAAGAGTCACTGTGGTGTAATATGACGCGGGTAACGATGTGTAGAGCTGAAACGAAAGACCAGTCTCGCCCCTAACTCCACAATTCTGCAAGGAATAACTTACGATAACTGTTATTGTCGCTGGGCTCGTCAAGTTGCGCACTCGAGGACGCTGACTCGGCTGTATTAACTCCCTCTCCGTCTTCTGTTTGCTGGCGTTATGTCAATAATGAGAGACAGCGTGCCGGGACGTCGATTGGTTTAAATTAGTAATCCCATTAGGCAACCTGCTTATTACCACTTATCAATTCCTTTGCCGCGAGTCAATTGTGACGAGTTTGTTTCCAGAATATTGCGAATCGTGATGCAATTATTAGCGAATGATCATTCATTTACTTGCCGTCACGATGGGAGTGTGGTCATAAATGGCTAGTGGTCATACATGTCTTGTCGTCGCGCTTGCGGTGGTTTGCCGTCGTATCTGACTTGTGGTGGTGCATGGCTTGTTGCCAAACATGACTCGTAGTCCTACATTACTTGTGGCATAAAAAGACTGGTGGTCAAAAATGACTTGTAGTCATACTTAGCTTGTGGTCAAATATGATTTATGTTCAAAGGTTGCTTCTGGTTATTCATGGCTTGTGGCCATACATGGCTTGTGGTCATATATGGCTTGTTGCCAAACATAAATTTCAGTCCTACATGACTTGTGGTCATACATGGCTTGTGGCACTCATGACTTTTAGTCCTAAGTGGTTTAGAGCTCAACATGGTTGTGGCGGAACATGACTTGTGGTCCTACATAACTTGTGGCCTAAATGACTGGTGGTCAAACATGATTTCAGTCATACATGACTTGTAGCCAAACCTGACTTATGGTCAAAGGCTGCTTCTTGCCATACAAGGCTTGTGGCCATACATGGCTTGCGGCCAATCGTGACTTGTAGTCCTACATGACTTGTGGTCGTATATGGCTTGTGGCATACATGACTTTTATTCCTAAGTGGTTCAGAGCTAAACGTGGCTATGGCGGACCATGACTTGTGGTCCTACATAACTTCTGGCCTAAATGACTGGTGGTCAAACATGATTTTAGTCATACATGACTTGTAGCCAAACCTGACTTATGGTCAAAGGCTGCTTCTTGCCATACAAGGCTAGTGGCCATACATGGCTTGAGGACAAACATGACTTGTAGTCCTACATGACTTGTGGTCATATAAGGCTTGTGGCTAAACATGACTTGGATTCCTGCATGGCTTGAGGCACACATGACTAGTAGTCCTACGTGATTTTGGGCCAAATACAACTTATGACCGAACATGACTTATGGTCAAGCGTGGTTTCTGGATATACATGGCTTGTGGCCATGCATGTCTTGTGGTCATACATCGCTTGCGGCCAAACATGACTTGTAGCCAAACATGATTTGAGTCATACATGACTTGTAGCCGAACCTGACTTATGGTCAAAGGCTGCTTCTTGCCATACAAGGCTTGTGGCCATACATGGCTTGAGGACAAACATGACTTGTAGTCCTACATGACTTGTGGTCATATATGGCTTGTGGCTAAACATGACTTGGATTCCTGCATGGCTTGAGGCACACATGATTAGTAGTCCTACGTGATTTTGGGCTAAATGCAACTTATGGCCGAACATGACTTATGGTCAAGCGTGGCTTCTGGATAAACATGGCTTGTGGCCATGGATGTCTTGTGGTCATACATCGCTTGTGGCCAAACATGACTTGTAGTTCTACGTGGTTCGGGGCCAAACATGACTTGTGATCATACATGACTTGTGGTCCTTCATGACTCGTGGTCGTACATGGCTTGTGGTCCTTCGTGACTCGTGGTTGTACATGGCTGTGGTGATCCATAATTTGTTGTCCTATATGAGCCCTAGTCAATAAAGAAACCAAAATCATGCTTATTATTTGGACAAACTTGCGCAACTATCTCAGAATCATTCCTGGACCGGAAGTATTTCCGGTTGAACTGAATATGGCTGATGACTGTTAAAGTCCGACGATCTGACACCAATTAAAAATAACCCTCGATCAGTAAATACTGCAGTGGAAATATCATTCGGCAGGTGCCAGCCATTGAACGTTGCATACAGCAACGTCTTCACCATCGAATTATCCAAATGGACATTCCTTGAACGAGAAGCACGTGTGGCGCTGCAGTCGTAAAATGGGGGGGGAGAGGGGCAAGCTTATCTTCGAACATTATCTAAATAACCGCACGAGCCTTGCCGTCCAGCTTCGATCTAGAAAGCCACTCTCGGAATGCGATTCCTGAGTCACGTATGCCGGAGAATAGTGGCCTCCTCGCACATGCCTGCACATCCTACATTGATTATC
The DNA here is from genome assembly GCA_964007375.1 of Ophion obscuratus. Classification (NCBI taxonomy): domain Eukaryota; kingdom Metazoa; phylum Arthropoda; class Insecta; order Hymenoptera; family Ichneumonidae; genus Ophion; species Ophion obscuratus. The sequence continues at coordinate 45,586,140 of OZ023320.1, forward strand.
GGACAGTTCGAATGAGGCACATAAAATATTTTTAAAAATCAATAAGAAAGACGGGAGCGTGCTCAACGCTGTAACAACTATATAACTAAAGTATCAAAGCGTGGCCCACAAGAAAACAGCATACATATACGACAGCATTCTGTGGACCGTTTGGACCTGTTTCGGGACGTGAGGGCCCCGCGGGCCTGAGACCTCGCGTGAGCAGTAATTACTGCAGTCTTTTTTTTCTTCCTTGCACTTCACTCTTTATGCTCGGCTTTGTGAGGCTCTCTCGCGAAGGTATTTTCCGTTTGGTGTACCAAGTTGATCAGAATTGGCTTTTGCAGTGAGCTGTAGTATCTGGCGATGACCGTTACATTCCGCGTAACCGTTGCATCTGTTTTCCTTCCGAACATCAACTTTGAGCATTAAAAAAGCAAATCACAGGAAAATGTATGATATACAAAAGTCATGTACTTGGCAAACAAAAAAAATTATTCCGCTCGTGAAAGGCTCCGCAGTTTGTGCAAACTTTTTTATATTCGTTGCGCGACTTTAAGGTCAGTCCTATTTTCAAATGGTAGCGCTGCCTGTCTAATTTCAAGTGACTCACCTAAAATTTATTAATACGTACACATCACCAATGTTCATGGAATGGTGATGATGACAGGCCGACCACAACCGTGGCCCAAGTTGACATCGATAGGCCATTTTGTTCGGACAAGACAACTGTATCTCATACTTGATTGCTTTGTGCTTTGATTTTGTCGTGAGTTCGTCAGCCTGCGATGTTTCTCTCCGAAGCAGCGAAGCTCTCTCATGCCCACTCTCGCATTGGAGTCAGAGTCGTTGCGGGTTTGGTTGCCATAGTCGCGACTCGCCCGGCAGTCTGTTCAGCCTCTTCAGCGATGTTTCTCTGCTTTCTCGTGCAACGTTTTCGAGCGTTATATATTTAGACAGGGATAACCCACTGGCACCTCGTACCGCATCGCCAACACGCATAATTCGTCGTGTTTTATAATACAGCCGAACTCGAATGCACATGGCCTCGCTGCTGTCAACTACGGACACGCTTGATGATCGTGAAATTGAGAGGAGAAAAAGATAGGAAGAAAAAAGAAAACATTCTCGTTTCTTGCAACAGATCTTCTTGAGCTGCTTGCTTGCGTTCGAACCGTCTGCGCCTTCAAGCGACACTTTTCGCCTCGACTTGAGCTCGTGGCTTTTGTGGGCAGTTTTGATTTTGCCTCAAGGACGACTCAACTCGAGTCAAACGGTTGATAAGTTGTGCATTTTCAGTGGCAGTTTCGGCTTCAACGCGAGAACATCCGGAAGCTGCTCGAGCCCCGCGCGCTACCTTCGTCTCGTCAGCGGGATCTAAAAATAATATTTCTTCTACCTTGTTCCGGCTCATTAACTTCCCTTTCTGTGCGTGGATATGCGCGTATAGACACACACGGTCGACCAAGATCCGGTCGTTCGGCAATGGCAAAAGAGAAAGAAGCGCCAACAGTCAATGGCAAGTTGCGAAAAGGAATAGATGTTGTCCGAGAAGGAGAGCTGGTGAATTGATCGCTGGTGCACTCAGTTGAAAGCTGAGAGTAATGGTTTGATCGAATAAAATTCTGTTTGGATCTCAACCTACCAGACTTTTGTCTGGAACGTTCATTTAAAATTGGTATGCTTCGAATACTTCCTTAAAGTCCAATAAGTCTTTTGGTCTATGTGAATGAAGACATGCGGTTGAAGTTTGCATCGTCGAACGCAACGAGTTATTTATTCAGTTTCTTATTGTCGTCATTATCCCAAATCACATTCTGTAGATTTGTTGTATTGCGTCTATGCACAAGTCCGTAGCGAAATTCCGACAGATATCGTTCGTAGTTGTGTCTCGCACATGCGTCAACCATATGAAGTGTCGTATTAAGTGAAAGCAGGAACTTGTGCCCACATTTAAAGAAATATCCATTGTAACCCGTGACGTATAGGAAGTTTCATTATATTTTGAACATTTTGGACATAACATCAACATTGACCATTCAACTGTTTCGAGACATTTGCGGAAGATTGGGATGGTAAAGAAGCTTGACATTTGGGTGCCGCACATACTGAGCGGAAATAATTTAATGGACCGAATTACGGCTTGTGATTTGTTGCTAAAACGTCATCAAAACGAACCGATTTTGAAGCGAATGATTACTGGCGATGAGAAGTGGATTGTCTACAACAAAGCCAGTCGATAAAGATCATGGTCGAAGCGGGGGATGCTCCTCAGATGGCCGCAAAAACTGGATTACACCCGAAGAAGGTCATGCACTGTATCTGGTGGGATTGGAAAGGAATAGTCTATTATGAGTTGCTGCCACCCAACGAAACGATTTTTTCGACCAAGTACCGCTCACAACTGGCCAAATTAAAGTGAGCGACGGTCAGAAGCGGCCCGTATCGGCGAATAGAAAGGGCGTTGTATTCCACCAAGTCAACGCTCTAGACCACAGTTTCTCTATGGTGACCCGGAAAACGTTATTGCAACTGGGGGTGGGGATGTTTTGGTGCATCAACCGTATAGTGCGGACCTTGCACCTTCAGAATATCAGTTGTTTCGGGCGCTACAGAACAATTTGAATAATAAAACCTTCAGTTCCCTTCACGTCCTCAAAAACCACTTGGATTAATTCCCGTGCGAAAAATTGACAGGGCATCCCTCATAAAAATAAGGGCCTTTAAGGGCTTATTTGAGGTTTTCCTTATCAGAGAAGCCTCAAATAAGCCCTTGAAGGCCCCCTTATATGGCAATCCCGATAAGGGTTGACATAATAAGGGCCTTTGCGGGTCCTATTATAGGAAACGGACCAGTATACATAGCTTGGACTAAATGGTTTGTGGTATTTTAATTACTACACTCAATTATTCGATAATAGGTAAAAATAGGATAAAAACGCGAGGGTATTAAAAATTATTATATATTACATTTACAAATCCTTCAAAAAATTACATATTATGCTTATTGCCTTATTCACTCATGGAGTGATGCCAGCGCGTATGTTTGAACAATCCCATTCGGTTTTTTAATAACATTTTTATAATGACTATTTTACGCCGAATACTTTCCATATGAAAAATTATTTCTTCCGAAGTTTTTGATGATATTTTCCACTAATGAACGTTACCCGATTGTGTAGGATAAGTCAATAGATTGGTTTCCGTTTTCCAGATATTACTTTCCGATAAAAAAATTCTAGACATTGATTGGATTCGAATATTTTTCTAATGTCTACTATAGGGGCAGCGTGCGTAGTTATGAGTAGGTAGGTACCAGGTTCAATACCCATATAGGTGAAATATTTTCTTCGAAAAAAATCATTCCGAAAGGCCAGGGCCTGACGAATTACGATACAAAATCGTTGTGCTAAACTCTCAATTAAGTGCTTAATTTCATTTTGGATTTATGAAATATTTTATGCACATAGTACACTTAGATCTACAGTGTACATTGTAAGCAAATAAAGATTTATTTAAATCGAATCTTTATTCATTCGATTTGAATATATTTGATATTTAAAAGGAATAGCTGAAACGAATAAAAAATATCTTTGAAACAAATAAGATCGTAGTAAGCCGTGAGACAAGGAAAAAACCTATCTCATTTAAATAGATCAATTTAAATTAAAAAAAAAAAAAATTGGCAATGTATCGTGACCTTATATAAACGGACACATATACGCAGAAACACATGCATTTACACAAACGTGAGCCATTGATAAGGATAACTTATGGGCACACCATGGTTTACATGAGGCGTCGATCAGGCATCCTTGAAGGCCCTCATTATTCTGCCTTTAATGGCCCTCAGTAGCAAAGTGTGACCGGCCACTAAGGGCCCATGTGAGGCTACCCGATCAGGGCCCTATTAAAGTTAGGGAAATTCTATATGGGCCCGGCCAAAGCCCTAGATCAATTTCCGCACGGATAATGAAGCTTTTGGAGAGAAGGCAAGAAGTCATTCAACAGAGTGGAAAATATTTTGTTGATAATAATCGCTTTTTTTAAATAAAGGAAGCCAAAAAAAATTTGGAAACCAAAAAAAAATCATTTTCGTTGCATTCCACCGATGCAAGTTTCACCATCATACAAAGCCAAACTTCAAGCAAAAGTACCTTCAACGTGTCGCATTTAGTCGACCCAAACAAGACACCGCTCCCGATGTGTAAAGTTCTGCCATTAAGGCACGACAAAAAAGCGTATGAAAGTAAAATTCGCCGTGAATGGGGAGAGAGGGTGAAAGCTTAATTGATAGAAGCTTTAACGAAGGACTTTGCACGTCGTTGAAAATCAATAGGAACGAGGAGAAGAGCCCGAGGTGAAAAAAAAAAAACAAAAAAAAAGTTCCGTCACTCGTAATAATTCTTACTGAAAATATGCACATACAAATGTATGCCAGCGTATGGGTGTTCACATACACAGTTGTACGTGTATCGTGCAGGAATACGACATTAATTAATAGCGAGCAATTTCGCAATGTGTTCCGTTGAGTACGGATCGACCCAGCCCGTCTCCGCGCCGGGCTTAATACTGTAACACACCGCGAGAGTATCCTGTGTTGAAGGGCGATGTGCGCCGTCACCCCTGTTGCTCGTGGATATTTTTTTTCTCCTTTTTTTCCTTTTTTTTCGGTATTCCGGCATTGTCGAGGTGGTCCTGGCCGGGTGGTTCGAAAGGTGGAAAGAGTGTCGTTTACCAGGCAGGTCGCGACGGGGATAAAAAGAAGATATGGAATTGTCGTTGTCCTGTAACTCGTCCTCTGAATACACTCGCACAGACTCTCCAGTAACCACTCGAATGTCCTGCAGTCCTCCCATCAGCCGCTCACTCTCAATGTTCTCTATGTGTGCATGCGGAAGCGTAAAAAAACCCCTGGGCATTGTGACTCGCGTTGTAGCTGTATAAACAGCAGGTATATATGTTATTACGTGGTGTAGTCACAAGTCGTCGAAGTTTACGATCTCATGCCCGGAAATTGTTCAGCTATTCGAACCGCACAACAGCATACGATGCTCCGGTTGCGATGAGAACGGATGCAGGAACAGTGAGAGCAACGATCTAGTTGGATCAACTTGATGCCGAATACTTGACGTATTTTTGGTCGCAGGAACCAATTGGATCGCACGGAAAACTTGTGCTTATTTGAGGTAGGAAGCGTCAGGAAAGGTCTCAATATATCGGAATGATCGGAAACGTATGACGTGCGTGGAGATCCTTAGAGGTGACGTTTTTAACACTCTGGAGAAGAAGTTTGGGTTTGTTTGGGTTTGTTTGGGTTGGGTTCAGGAATTTATTGGATCGCACGGAAAATGTGTGCTTATTCGAGGTAGGAAGCATCAGAAAGGTCTCAATATATCGGAATGATCGAAAACGTATGACGTGCGTGGAGATCCTGAGAGGTGACATTTTTGACACTCTGGAGAAGAAGTTTAGTAGCGATACATTAATTTTGGTCAGTTTTATATAATTTTCAATATGAAAGGGAACAAAGTGCAAAGGCATCTGGTGCTTTTCTTTTACCGGAAAGGTAAATTGCATAGAAGCTTCGAACAAGACATGCGGTGTCTTCGGTGGAGGTCCCATAGCTTAGTCCCAATTAAGGCGGCATATACATTTAGATAGGAAACAAATAAGCAATATAGAGGGATTTTTCAAACTAAGAAATAATTATTCTATAATTATCACACTTTAGGTATACTTTAATAGTATATTGAGGTATACGAAACAATTTTTTTTATTAATTCATCATCAAAATGTTGGAGCTGTGGAAGAGTGTTACACCAAGGCCGCCGCGGGAGTTGCAAATCGGCGTGCAGTCTAGCTTCCCGTAAACTTCGATTTGCAGCAAAGTTCAAACATTTTTCAATTAGAACATGTATAGTTTGTATGTGACGGTAATTAAAATAGAGAAAATGAAAATTTAAGAAAATGGCACGCATTACAAAAAAATCAAGATTCCACGCAACATTTTTGTAAAGTGTGGATTAAAAAAGTAGTTTTCTTTCGAATTTTTCAAAAACAATTCTCGTCAAGTAGAAGGTACCAATAATATCAATATTTCTATCAAGTTTCAACTCAATAGGCGTTGATGGGCTGTAACGTTTGAAGTTTTTCGAATTTCGCTTTGAAACTTTGGGAAAATATTCTACATATATTATAGTTCTATCGTTTAAAGAAAGAAAGAAATTAATTTTTTTTTTCGTTGTAAATGCATATCCCGCCTTAAGGCGCGAGCCTGAATTAGAAGGTCCAAAAAAGCGTTTTTTCGCGAATTTGTTTAAAAGAAGAAAATAACACGTGAGCCCAGTAAACATTGAGGGGTTTTTTCATGTATATTTGAAATATATAAAAAAATGTTTCAACACGAAACAATAAATGACTGCAGATTTATCAGCCTATTTAATGTGCGTCTTCCCACTGCAGTCCCGCATCGGCGGGAAAGATGCAGCTCGTAATTCTTGACTGAAACAAAAAACCAATCAAGTTTTCAATTGTCACATATTTTTCTTCTGGGTGAATGGAGAAAATGCTGAAAAAATCGTGAAATTATAACTTTTATCGGGTTTGAAAAAAAATGTTACAAAAAAAAACTTTAACGTGCTATAAAAATGATTTAAAAATACTTTTTCAACGACTCTTTTAATTCACTTAAGAGAGATTTTCATACTGAAGAAAATAAACTTTGATTTGATTCAATCGGTCGTTTAGTTTTTTTTTGCTATCACGCCCGCCAATTTGGAAAAATCGTGACAATGAAAACTGGAGAAAACGCGCTTCAAAGTTTTCAATAGGAGGAAATATCAATATCAAATATCAATCACTTCTGTGCTTCTGGCGTTGCACCTTCGAAAATATTTACAATTGTCCTCTGTAACTTTGTAAATATATTCTTGGATAGTTTTTCTATCGTTTTAAGCAATACAAAAAACGATTTTTCAGACCTAATTCAGGCTCTGGCCTTAAGACAGTATTGTTGTTTAGAGCACTATATATATATTATATATTATATATATATATATTAGGGTGTGCGGAAAAAAATCGATACTTTTTCTTCTGTTTCATCCACCAAAAAAAGGTGAATTAAGGTAAAAAATGAAGAATGCTCGAAGGAGAGCTCAAAAAAAAAATTATTTCGAATGGCGCATTGCATTTGAATATTTTCCATAAGAATAACCCAGGAAAATATTGGGATTCCTGAATGTGGTAGTGCAACTCGTCAGGAAAGAATCACACAAAGATGTCATTAACATATTCCCATGGAGAATTGAATTTCCAACAAAAAAAATTTTACGAAAAATTAGCTCAGAACAACCGTTCAAGTCGAATCGCTGTCTGAAATTGAATTGATAGAAAAAAAATAATTCAGAAGGCTGTAAAAATCGAATTTTTCGCTTTACGAAAAAACTTCTTGGGTTCTTTTTTGTAGAGAATGTTCTGCTCTAACATATTATACAATTTGCATGGAATCGTTCTCAAAATATTTATCTGATACAAAAAAGAATTAAGTACAACAAGAAATATAAAAGAAACGACGTCCATCATTGATCGTGTTTCGAAAAGTTTTATTGAATTAATTTGGTTTAATAAGAAAAAATGATTTGTTTTTGCATTATAATGCTTGATAATCATCGTTCCTTTTTTTAAGAGTCTTTTTGTTGGAATTAGGGTATTTATGTCGATGATTTTGCACTACGCCCAATAAATATTGTAGCTGCTCTTCGTTTTTTGTTAATGAACCGTTATATGCTTCTATCAAAGTGACACCACGTTCGGCTACGTTATTAACGACTTTTGGATTTAAAAAATCTAAGTAACTGAAATAAGTGGCATTTTCCGGCCATAATTCAATATTTACTCTCAAAAAATCATGAGGTAAATTTAATTGCCGGAAAAGAAATAAGGTTTCTTGAGTAACGAAATCGCTTATGTCTTCTTTCAGCACCATTTCCCAATCATTGTTTTTTTTAACAATTACTCGCTCGGAAGGATTTTTGGATTTTTCTCGAGATTGCAGAGCTTGTACCATTTTTGCCTTCACACTTATCGGCACAGCATTGTCAAAAAAAGACAAAGCAACAATTTTCTCGTTAAAGTACCACAAGTGACTAGCTAATTTTTTCGAGGCAACCTCCCCTACTACAGGATTCACTTCGCAATAACGAATGAAATTTTGTAGCAGTGACAGATCTTGATTTGGGGGAAAAATGTCGCGGTTTCCCGTTCGTGGCGCCTAGCGTGAAGCTTGTAATTTTGCACTACGAGCTACCGCATGCTGCCGCCAGGTGGCAGCGTGTGCTAGGGCGCGCACGCCGCTTGAATAAAAAAATTAATTTCAGACAGCGATACCACTTGAACGGTTGTTCTAAGCTAATTGTTCGTAGGAACTTTTTTTGTAGGGAATTCAATTCTCTATCAGAATATCTTAATGACATTTTTGTGAGATTTTTTACTGAAGAGTTTTACTACGACGTTCAGAAGTGCCAATATTTGCCTGTGTTATTCTTATGGAAAGTATTCAAATGCAATGCGCCGTTCGAAATAATTTTTTTTGAGCTGTCCTTCGAGGATTCTTCTTTTTTTACCTTAATTCACCTGTTTTTGGTGGATGCAACCAAATATATATATAAATATATATATATATATATATATATATATATATATATATATATATATATATATATATACAGGGTGTCCCAGAACTCAACGTTAAGCCGAAACGGGGTGACAGGATTGATTGTAACCATCATGAGAAAAATCAGAAAAAAAATAAAGGAGAAAAAAAAATAAAGCAGGGCCTTTCAAAGTAGACAAATTTTGAAAATTTTAAATTCATAGTTTAACAAATAGCCTTAATTCTAGGAAACTTGGGTTTGTTTGGGGTTGTTTGGGTTTGTTTCACAATAGCCGAAAAATGGTTACAGTTTGACCAAATTTCTAGGTTTTTCTTAAATGCCCATAATTTTCAAACTGCATGGGATAAATTTTTTTTCGGATTTTTCTCATGATGGTTACAATCAATCCTGTCACCCCGTTTCGGCTTGACGTTGAGTTCTGGGACACCCTGTGTATATATATATACATATATATATATATATATATATATATAAGGTTGAGTTCCAAAAATCTATAGCATGTTATTCGATAAACCTCTTTAATTGTCACAATGATATTTACTAATTGATATACTTTATGTGAGTCAACAAATAATTATAGGAATTCATTTGGTCTGGTAGCATAGGGGCAGCGTGCGTAGCTTTGAGTAGGTAGGTACGAGGTTCGATTCCCATATAGACGAAATATTTTCTTCGAACAAAAACATTTCAACAGGCCAGGGAATGACGAATTATGATACAAAATCATTGTAGTGGAACTCTAAATTAAGTGGTTCATTCCATTTTGGATTTTTGAAATATTATATGCATTTCATTCTCATCAGGCAACCTGATAGGGGTCCGATCAGGCCCATATGTGACACAACGTTACATTTCCTAGTAGAGCCCTTTCAGGCTGCCTCATTAGTGCCCTACCAGGGCAGTCAGGCAACCTGATCGGGCCCTGTTTTGGGCCCCATCAAAATTTCTACGCGGGATGTCTTCCAAGTCAATACCGTTTATTCCATTTATCGGATATTTTGTTCCACACATAACCTCCATGTTTGTACCTTACAATGAAATAAAAATATTCCTATTTTTCAAATAAATAATACGTTTGATTAATAAATAAAAATGTCAGGTTATTTTGAGACACCCTTTAAATACGAAAAGCCATATTTGTCGAAGGAATGAAAAAGCTTATCGATTAAAATACTATCAGAGTCAAACATACCGTTTTCTATTGGATTCAGTGCCCTTTTTTTTGACAAAATAGCATATTTATACGAGAGAAACGTCGGTGGATATAGCAAGGGGAGACATACTGGGGCATAAGTAGCGCTTCATTAGGATCGTTTATTTCCGTCACCCTTATGCACGAGCGCCGGTCGCGTGGACAGCATGGCAAGCCGATGGTGGCACGGGACATAGCCAGTGCCGCTGCTCGTTTCGCCGTCGTACACGGCCCTTGCTGTGGGAAGAGAGACACCATTAAACGTATCAACGTACGGGCGGAGACTGCGGCTTTTCTTCCTCAACAAGCACGGCACGGGACAAAAGAAAGAGAGGGAGAGAGAGAGAGAGAGAGAGAGAGAGAGAGAGAGAGAGAGCAAAAAGAAGAATGAGAACGAAGCCGTAAGGCACCAGATATAATCTCATGACTCATTCCCCGAGATATCAATTTTTGTGGAAACTTCTCAAATATTGAATTAGCGGAAAGGATTGGTGAAGCAGAGATCCCTCTCTTTGCGAATAAACAATGAGTCTGAGTTGAAAACGACAGATGGCAAGACAAGTTAGGTGCGGCCAGTACTCGGATGGGTGACCCTTTAGCCACTGGCTGGACTGCACGTCACCTATCAAGCGGATGACAATTTGTTTTCCGCAACTTCCTCGCGTGTGATCGGTAGATCATTAGGAAAAAAATAGCTGTGGACAACACCGAGGGGGAGTCTACGAGGAAGTGGAAATAGTAAAGTGATAAGTGTACAATAGAAGTGAAAGGGACGGGATCACAAAAGTCCACAAGGGACGATACAAAGGAACATTGGAAATAAAGAAGAAAAAGTCTCGGCAGCATGAGCGATAACGCAATCCAGGTAATTTCTGGTCGAATCATTTATTTCCGTCAGCTATTACATTGGCGTTGATTCCGACGACGTCCTCCAACACAGGATCTCGTTAGGGTGTGTGGCCGAGGCACGGAGACACCATTAAGTACATAGGAGCGCACCGAGTGAGAAGATGTAGCCGTCTCTCTTAAGTTAATAAGAAGAACGTGCGAAACGATCGGAGACGGAGATTAGAGAATGGCGATGGGGGACTGCGGTGGAATGGCAAAGAGCTCGTCCAATCCGTAATTACGTAAAATCTTCATTTGTGTCGAGAAATTTACACGCAATGACTCTTTTTCTCGTTCCTGTGAAACTCCCAAAAGTTATCGTAGCTGGATACTTTCGTATCACGTTAACTTGCCATTTTAAGTCATCAATGAGACACGTGTTTAGATAAAGATCGAAACCAGCACGATTCCCATACTCGAAGCATATAAAATATATATGACGTGCAACGAGCCGGTGGTTACGGCGCAGATAACGCGATCGCTAACGGACAATAGTGCCTTGATCACGAAACCGGAACTGTGGCTCGAGATGTGGAAGGGGTTTCGAGTTGGCCCGGGGGCCTATATCGGCGTTGGGTAATAAGATTAAGAGATACGGAATGCCGTAATTCGTGTGCGCGCCCGTCTATGTGTGTGCTCGTGCAGAGCCATTCGGCACTATTGTTCAACGAATTCTATACAGCAATTGTATCCACGTGCCACAGGCTGTCTTTTAGAACGCGGGATACAGTTGCGGCTCAAGTCTCAGACGGATTCTGGTGTCTGGCTGTGTGAACCGTGGGAGAGACGGTGGGGCTCAAAGACCCTGTTTGAAGATCTTCGGATCTTCTTGTTTGAAGACTTCCATGACCCGAGGGCCGTGCGAGCCTTGATCAAATCCATAAGACATGTAACCAGCTTCGTACTAGCTCGTGAACCGATGCGAAAGAGGTAACCAGGGGAAAAAAGTTAGCTGGGATGACCACTTGCTCGTGGATTGGATAGGAACACGAGCTACAGCAACTCTTAGTTTTAAGTACCGTAGCTTAACTTTCCACTGGAACCTTTTTTCGGACACTCATTTCGGGCGATTAAGTTGAACCTGTTCCAGGACTTCGTCCTGTGGCCTCTGACCCTTGCGTAACGATTCCCCGCAAGGAGAAATCCCTGCAAACCGGCTGGATAAGTTGAATAGTGGCTCACTAATGTGGTCTCCAACGCCAATGCAGGGGATAGTACGATATCGGGGGCGCCAAGTTTTGACCGTTGATTCTTGATATTTGAACCAAAATAATGAGAATTTCAAGAATAAAAGATTTGCCGATTCGGCTTCCTTAAGGAATTACGAACGCTTTTAGCGGTAATTGGAAATACGACAAAACTCTACGATTGTTGCTGGCTCATGGGTACAATATCTTTGTTTTATGACAAATAATGGAAATTGACCGTGCGAGCTTCAAAATGTATTTCTTTGTTTGGGTTTGTTTAGTGGTATCATATAAATACCACTAAACGTAGTATTTATATGATTTTCAACATAAATGCCGAGATTACAATGTTTAATTTATTTATATTCTTTTTTATTTATAACGATAAAAAATGATCCATATAATTATTACACCAAATTACTAAATGATATATTTTACATAAACTTGGAGCCTTACAAGTCCGAAAGGAGTGAACCGTTTACTTTGAATCCCTCTTCAGACTCCTAGGGATTGAAAGCACTACTTTACTCTCTGTTTAGTCGCACCTATAAGCGAGGAAAACATGGTAGTGGTATTTGAAATACATTTTTGGCTTCGGGAACACTGTTGAAACTATATATTTCCAAGTTACCTTGCCTGATGTTCCTTGAAACTTTCAAATTCGAAAAAATTGTAATTTTCGATAACTAACGAAAAGTTCTAATTTTAACGCAAAATAAGCGAAATATTAACTGTTACCACTCTTCATATTTTGTTTATTTTGAGCCGATAACCGTAAATTCATCGTCAAATCCGGATATCGTAGGGGAGACCGGGGACAAAAGTAACGGCGGGTCGAAAGTAACAAACGCTCTGTAGCCTTGTCCAATGGCCAGAACGACGCGCGCGACCGTCGGTTGTCAGCTTGCACCGCCCCCCGCGCATGAGTTCTGTCTCTGCGCCCGCGCCGCGCGACAAGGTTGAGTCAGTGGACGTATTGTGATTTTTACTACCAAAAGTAAGTTTTTCGTTTTTTATTCATTAAGTGTTTACGTAGAATTAAGATGCTGATAATAATGTGAATATTAGTTCGTTGATTTGCGTTAAGATTGTCTTTAGCATGTTATAATTTGTCTCCGTGTAACACATTAAGTTTTAAGGTTAGGTTGTATAAAATATCAAAAACGGGGTTGGGTACAAAAGTAACATCTCACGGCAGGACAAAAGTAACGTGTTACTTTCGTCCCAGTAGAATGGTAATTTGTATTAAACTTTTTTTTTCCTTTTTTGATTTAACAGAATGCCACGGCAGCGGATAAGAAAAACAAATAGAGGCATCACTGACACAGGGGTCTATAGACAAGCAGCAGATGAGCATTTCAAGGAGAATGCAACAATAAGAGCACTTGCAAAAAATACGGAGTTTGTCATGTCACATTAAATAGATTTATAAGAAAACTTAAAGCAGGGAATACTAATGCACAAGTTGGCTACGGTTGCGTCAACCGTGTTTTCACTTCTGAGAAAGAAATAGTTTTATTGAAGATCTTATTTTCGTAGTTGATTGTAATTTAGAAGTTATTTTGGTTTTGTTAATTTTGTTAAAGACTTTAAAACTCATTAAGAAATCATTTTTTGTTTGCATTGTTGATCGTTAAGAAGTTGTTTTTTGTTTTGTCATAAGATTTTTTTTGTTAATTAACTAATCATCAAGAAGTACATTTTTCTTGATTTTCGACTGAATAGAAACATGAATCTCCATCTAAACTTAATTAGGAAGCTTATTATTTTTCTACTATAACTTTGAAATAAATAATTTGATTTAATCTTGTGTTTTTTTTTTCATTGTTTTTATAGCCTTGGGCAGAACCAATACGGTGTTACTTTCAACCCACGCCTTGTTACTTTCGCCCTGATCATGGTGTTGAAAGTAACAATCTCCGATTTTTTTCGCAGCTTTATAATATTCAGTAACCGATATATATTAGATAAAATTATAAAGCACATGTTTAAACCATAAACGAAAGTTTAATATGGCTATATTTATTTTATCACAAATGTTATAATTGACGAGAAATCAGGCATGGAGTACAAATTGTTACTTTTGTCCCCGGATTCCCCTACTCTTGCCCCAATGCAAATGTCTAGTTGGTAACAATCATCCAGGACGCTGCCACGTTGAATGGTTGATACCGTCATCGACAACCAAGCCACAAAAGTTGCTCCGACCCACTGAGTGTGTTCACCACTGTCTGCCGTACGGAATCGGATCATCCGGATATCCGATGAGCGATACGTCATTGAGCGCGTATCCCATTTGATAACCAACCTGGACAACCTGCTGGCAGTTGTACCCCATCGTTCAATCTCCGTTCCGGAACCTCCCACTCTCCCCAAACTATTCGTAGGGTCAACTTCCTCTTAGTGCACTCCCTAGTTCTCAATTTAATCCTTGCAGCCGATGAGATCTTCCGATCCGTTCGTCTCTCCGTGTCTTCATCCTCGATCGATCCTATCTTCGTCACGCCCAGAGATGTTTCATTCTCATTGGGCACGTACCACTATCACGAAATGTTCGGTCACGGCTCGCAAGTAACGTAGGTGAATCACACGAGATGCAATCCCACGTTGACGACGCGTACTGTCCTTCGAGTGGTCTTCAATCCCGGGCTATATCGTGGCATCGGCATCATGTTGATGTTGCTGGGAATACGTTTGTCCGTCCGCGCTCCTTATCTCGTACGTACCTATACGTGGGTATCTGCCGTGCTCCATTTTTGTTCCCTTTTTCCCTGCATCTTTGTTCACCTTTTTATCGCCACAAGTTCAATATACGAAGCTGCATTGCGCATTGCAACACACACGCGTTCCCAGAGCAAGAGAGCGAGGAAGAGATGCGCGTAGGATCCGCCGCTGTGTCCCCTCTTCCCTTTTATTCTTATTCCAGTAGTCGCGTTTTCTTTTTTTTTTCGTAATTCTCCATGCTGGCTGTGCCGCGCTCGCTGGAATCGACCGGGCGACCATGCCCGGCGACGAAGACACTACCATAAGAGGACATGTCTCGCTATAACTCGGTGTACTCCCGCCATTCGGTTGCTCCTGATCCCGACCGGCGCTCTTTGCGCAGTTCTCTCTCAGCAGTCGTTTACAAACGACTCGTACCTGTATGAGATAACGAGATATCCTTGCGCTCTTGATGCTCCTTTCATTCCAGATTGTCCAAATACCCATCCGTTTATACGACAACTTCCACTTCTTTGACTCTTCAAATCTGATGACGTTTCGGGCGCGGAGTCGTCTTCAATTCGGATTATACCGATCTTAAGACCAGACCTTTTATCATATTTTACACGATAATCCGATTTGTCGGTTGAAGTCTGCGTGAAAGTATCTCGTTGTTTTGTTTACGTCTTTTTCCATCTTCTCTAGATTGCCTTTTCCATCTGTTAAATCAGTCGTGGCAGAGTGCTCGTTGTCCCTCGTCGGATGTGAATCTTGTTCTTTCTCGTTGATCGGGCGGAAGCTAGTGAAAGACGGGAAGGGAAGAGGCGGAACACCGAGTATCGCTCTGCTTGCTATCCCCCTCATTGCCCAACCCTGCATCTTCCTTTCCTGCTATAGTCGTCTATATAGCCGAAGATAGAAGCTAAGGATTCCCCGGGGGATGTGCGTGGCACTCTTATCTCCTGGTTGAAGCACGAATGAAACGGCTCGTCGGGAACAAACGAAAGGCCGGAGAGGAGGAAAAGATGGGGCCTCGTCGGCCAAGCGGGATAAGGAACCAGCGATGAAGGAGAAAAGAAACGCACCGGTGGAATTGTACGTTTCATCCTTGGGCTGCAAACTCGCGTACGGATGCAAGAGTGAATACGGCAGAGTGGAACGAGATGAAAAAACTAGGCTCGTTTATAGCTGTCTTCCCATAAGGATAATTCGAGAATGCAAGTATCGAAGGGGAATGAGCTACTACGCGCCCCAACAATTTCTTTTTCACCATCGGCTTCGCGGTATCGGATAAAGGAGAGGATCGCGCTGAAGATCTTGGACGATGCTACCGCGAGAGTATGAAGTATCAGAAGAAAGTAAAAGGTCGGCGAAAACCACTTCCAAAATGGGCTGACGAGAGAGGGAGAGACGGCGGACGACTCTTGTTTTCCTCAGGAGTCACGTCCAAGTCGGCGTTGCCCGGAGTCGTCTTTCAACTGCCGTCATGACCGCTTATGGAATTGCAAATATTACAGTTCAAGTGATTGCCACTTTACGAGGGCTTATTCTTCCGGCTAAAAATTCATTTGCACACCGACCGTTACACATTCAAGGGCACCAATTAACGAGGCTTGATTGGATCTTGAGATACGTTCCACGAATCAATGATCCTCGAGGCATCTTCAGACACGCATATCAACGCGATGAAAAACAGCGTCGTCGAGAAACGATCAGCCAGCGAAGTAAAATGAGGGGGAAAAAAGCTTTGGCGCGCTTTCATCTTTCAGGTCTGGCGGTACCCGCGACCAACCTTCATCAATGAGGCACCCCAGCCGGTACGAGGTATCCAAGCACGTTGCACATTAGGAAAGCACTATCCGCTCTGCCGTGTTTCACCTACGTACCACGTTCTACGTGCGCCCATTGTTGGCTGAGTCACCGGTGTAACGCGGCTCCTCTCTTCACCACTTGAGCGTACATCAGTGCGGCCAGCACACGTGTGCCGTTTGTTTTCTGACTGCGCTCGAGGAGTGAGACGAAACGAGTTGAAAGCTGCCTGCAGGCTGGAGAGAACGAGAGATGAAGAGAAAGAAGTAATATGGAAACGGAGAGAAAACTACGCCGGTGTTAAGAACAATGGAAACAAAAGGTGTATCCGAGTGCAGCTCGACGCGCGTATAGGGCTAGGTAACCCATCGAGAGCATGGTCACGGCGGTCACGTTTCGTCGAACCAGCCGAACACTGTATCCACCTTCCTATGGTTGGAACAGACCGTTGCAGTGAGATTTTTCGGCCTACATGGCCCCTGTCTTATGGGTATGAAAAATGTAGTCATCGGAACGGAACTTGTATGGATATAAGCTAGAAATGTGGTGCCAAACGAGCAGGTATAATTACTTTGTACGTACACAATTAGTTTGATCGCGCCGACTATCCAGTGCGATACAAACGTAAGGCATCCATAAATCAAAGATTTGCGGCTCATTCGTATCTAACCCACTAGCAAGTCACTGTTACAACTCATTATTTTGTTCTTCGTTAGCCAGGGATCGAAACATACTTCAATGACTAAAGTTCGACAGCGCAAAGGCATCACGACACATTTCCATTATACTTGCACATAGTAAAACTACATGTGCACATGTCAGGCTACAAGAAAGGCACACTGCGACAGATCCCTACGACACGATGTCTCGCCGAACATTCGGAAAGCTGAATGTACCTAGCCCGAACAACCCCTCAGGGTATGACGCACTCCATGTCGATAGCGTGCGACTAACAAGCAGACTGATACAGAATGAGAGAAGGAGAGAGACCGAGGGACAAGCAAGTCTGTCTCAGCTTGGCACGGTCCATAATTAGCGAGACGACACGCTGCTTCTCCGATATACAGGCTGTGAGGCCGTTAAATCACTTTTCCCCATCGTGCCACTTGTCACTCACGGGATGAGCTCCTTCTGTTGATAGGCACGAAGCTTCAGGCTAGAAAAGAAACACCGAGCACACAGAATAGGTCAATCAATTTGCCAGTTTTCAACAACCTACTTGTGTCATCTATCAATCAAACCGAGTTCAATCGATTCGCGTATGCAAGCAGCATGTTATTATCGATGTCATTGCGTCTGTACATGGGCATTCATGGTATTAGAAGTGGTGGGCCTTGGAAGTTCTTGTTTTTGGATGCGTGGGACCCTAGAAGTTTTTGTTAATGGACCTGATGGACCCTACAAGTTCCTGTTTTTGGACGCGTTGGACCCTAGAAGTTCTTGTTGTTGGTCGTTTTGGACCGTAGAAGTTCTTGTTATTGGACCTGTTGGACCCTCTAGAAGCCTTTGTTGGACGGTCTTGACCCTAAAAGTTCTTGTTATTGGACACGTTGGACCCTAGAAGTTCTTGTTGCTGGCCGTCTTGGACCGTAGAAGTTCTTGTTATTGAACCTTTTGGACCCTAGAAGCTCTTGTTGATGGCCGTTATGGACCGTAGAAGTTCTTGTTATTGGACGCGTTGAATCCGAGAAATTCTTGGCTTTCGACAATTCTAACCCTTTAGGTTCTTTTTGTTGGACGTTCATGTGAGCTGTGATGTATATCTTTTGTTCCTATACACGCGATTGTCAGGGTCTTCCCTTCACGTATGAGTCGGTGGAACGATATGCCCGACGAGCCGAGAAATGACCACATACGCGAATGGCTCGTTTTAATTTGGAAAAAGCTTGGTCCAGGGTCCAAACGGGCGGAAGTTCGAGTCTGGGGATCCATTCGCGTTACTCGTGCGGGAAATTAACGCCCGCGGCTGGGTCAGCTGCGAAAAATTGATCACCGGTTAGCTTCGTACTGTGTGCGCGCATCCCCTACTTTGTTTGGATTTATATTGGCGGTCTTCGCGCGACAATGTGCCGTTATAGTGGCCGGTAGGTAATCACTATTTGGATGCAACTTTAAAGGGATGTTGGATGTGTTTTTTTTTCGCAGGTCGACAACGTGAGTCTCTGCGTGGGAGCCCTGCGGGCCCTCGGCGCAGATGTCGGGGCTGTAAATCCGTGCGAATTGTCAACGGGATCCACCCTACGACCCGTGCTAGCCCTACTGTTCGCCCTCTCACGTCACAAGCAACGAGCTAAACAGCTTCAGGATATGCCGAGGTGAGTTTTGCGACGACTTTACTTTCGTCTGTCTCTATACCATCCGTTATTACGGTGATTGCTTGCAATCGGTAAGTTAGCGACGATAGGTAGGTTACCGACAGCCGATAAGATACCGACGGTCTGCAGGATACCGGCTGTCGGTAACTTACCGGTAGTGGATACTAACGGAAACTACTCCAACCCCAACGGGTTCTTTATCATCCAACGGAAATTCTGTCCCGCCCAAAATCCGTAAAGCAGATCGCTTTCCATCGGTATATACTGCAGACAAGTTTCTTCATTTTCGGCAACGCGTTTCACAATAGATGGCCGGTAAAAAAAGCTCTGCTGTAAGCTATTTTTTTCTCATCTGCCTATGCCGCTTCACGCGGATCAATTCCGAAGAGCCCCTTTTCGCGTTATACTCGTACTTCGTGAATTCCTTGGCAAATTTAATTGCGATACACCGGACGCGCTAACAAGAACGCGCGTTCCGTACTCGCTCGACGAGACAAAGGCGCGAGTATCGCGCCTCGCGAAGTATACACATGAAATTCACAAGACCCTCTAGCCGCTTCTCTCTCCGTGGATCTCATAAATGTTAAGCGACGTTTTAATGGCCCACGAGCCCGTCCCGAGAGCGCTTGGAAATGACCCCAGCCTTCTTCTCCTACAAACGTGCTCGCTCGGCATCGTCAATCTCTCAGCAACGACGTAGAATCCGAGCGCATGACTCTATGGATCGTCTAGAATTATTCTACGCAAGTAAAAAAGCGCCGGAATTCACTGGAGCTGAGAACAAAGTTGGAGGATGTACGAGAGTGTACTCAAGAGACTGCCAATAGTCATTTCAGATGTTCCAAGGCCGACAGGCTTGGTCGAAGAATAAGTACAGGATCTTACTTTTTCCAAGCCTGAACGCTTTTTTTCCCTGCGAGGTCCGTTCGCTTTTCAAGCTGAAATCAAGTTGGTAGATTTGGAATACGATGTTGAGACGATATCTATCAATTTTGTAAATTTCACCTTTCTGTCTGTCTGTCAAGCTGAACATGAAAAAACGCAATTGTCCTTTTGAAAGGATAGCGATGTGCAAGACTCTTTAGCATTCATGAAGGAGCTCCTCGGTAAATACTCGTCGTAAAACAGTTCTATTAGCTTCAATCAACACTCGATGAAATGTTTCATCCTCGTTTTAGTATGATATGGTTGGAATACTGCAATGTTGTTGTGGTGCATCAAAATTAAGGTGAAAAAGCACTGGCAGAGAAGTAAACCGGTACTTTGGATAATCATATCCAACAGCATCAAATCAGCATTCCGTTTGCGTCGTGCTGTGTTCAACGAAGGTCGTGAAAATGATGAAAAATTAGTCTTGTATGTAATTCAACCACTTGTTCATTCATTGCTCGCCATTGATCGTCAAATTCTCTCTCCAAAGACCAGAGCAATATCGATTATAAATTCATAACTCGAAAAGCGAGTTCGTACACTCGGGAGGGTTCGCCGCTATCGCTCCGTGGTGACCGCAGCGATGATTCAAAGGACCAACCTCGAAACTTTTCGTCTCGTCTGGTTGGGGGAAATCTCCAACCCTGGTATCGTTGAAGAGATGAGCGGAATGATGGAACGGGAGGCGTGCACGTAAATAGAGAGGGAGATAGAGGAAGAGAGAGAGACACAGAGAGAGAGAGAGAGAGAAGGTAAAGAGAGTGAGGAGAGGAAGAGATAGGACCAGCAGTCGAGACCAGAGACATTAACATATCAACAATGCTTCATTATGCACCGACTCCAACGTAAAGTCTCGCCCAACAGTTGGGCCGTTAGAATTCCGAAAGAGAAATGAACAGTCCACGATCTTCTCCTCTTACACTCTCGTCACCCGCTACGTAACAATATCATCGTTACCACGGACCTAGACACGTCTGAGGAAGCGCTAGGAGAAGCTCTTTTTCCTAGGGCGAAATTTAACTCGCGCCTTCGTTGTCATTGTCACTATTGCCACCGTTTCACGATGTTACTTTTACAGGTTATGTTACCGATTGCAAACGACCATTGTCTCTCACAGTGACGTGTTCTGGCTCTAAACCAAGGTCATCAAGCTTTTAGGAATTACACTAATACATCTCCACACCTTGTAGAAATGATACCAATATCAGCCTCTCTATTCCTTTTAGAAATGACACTAACATCAGCCTTTGCGTTCCTTTTAGAAATGACACTAACATCAGCTTCTCCATTCCTTTTAGAAATGACACCAACATCAGCCTCTCCATTCCTTTTAGAATGACATCAACATCATCATGACACCACCATAAGCCTCTCCATTCCTTTTAGAAATGATACCAACATCAGGTTCTCCATTTCTTTTAGGAATGGTACCAACATCAGCCTCTCCGTTCCTTCTAGAAATGACACCAAAATCAGTCTATTTTGACACCTATTAAACGAACCGGAACGAGGATGATCTTCAGTAAATTGAGGCTAGGAACATTAGGTGTCAGAGTTGTCCTTATGGATTTACCAAACAAACCACTCTTTCATACACAAAATACATTGGCTGCCGTTAACAGGACCACTAGATTTTCACAATCTTACGGAGGTATCAGACCATGGAGTTCTGTAGTCCTGTCTCCATGAGACGAACGTTGAGAAGGAACGAAAACCATTTGTTTTCGAGTATTGCAACTGCAGCAAATGCGCGCAGCAGCACCAGGAATGGGACAAATGGTGGACAAATGCCGGCTCGTATATGTAGTGGGCGATGTGGAGGACGGAGCCTCGGCAGCTCACATTTAAGTAACACCGGTTTAGCTCCGAAGCGTTCAGTGACCGACCCTCAAGAGGCATTTGCATGAGAATGGCTAAAAAATCCTCGCACTCGGCTTATACAAATAGCACATATACATGAGGGAAAATACATTTTGAACCCCTCATATTTATAGGATATTGGCTATCAGTCCATCTGGCTGTTTTCAGGTCAGTCCTTCAATTTTTCACCCAAGATCCTTTAATTTTGGCAACACTATGTTTCCTGCAAATGACCTTTATACAAATATGCTTACATCTATCGAAAGGTAACTTCTAAGCCATTGGGGTTCACTTAATGTGTTGGGTATGGAGCGCGGTGTTGAAGTTTGCATCGTTGCAACGCAATCAAAGATCTTTTGTGATCACTTTCATTTTCGTATTTCCCAGAGTAGGCAAACTCGTTTTTTGCAGCTTTACAACGTAGATTCCTAAATGAATATTTGAAGAAAATATATTGGGTATTTGTTCTCGCGACGTCTGGCAAAATAAATTTAAAGAATTGGGACATTTTCATCGTCCTCGCGATGGGAACTTTAGTCTCGTGAATAGGGTACTATGAAGACCGTCCTCGGAGTCGATATATGTATATTTTAATGTATGCATGTGGATGTGCATAAGTATACGAGCATTTGATATTCACGGCGGGGGTGTTTCGACCTACGGGGATTGGCCAGCTCCAGGAGAAAGCCCATAATCCGGTTGGTTCTCCAGAGATCAATGGTGTATGAACGAGATGAGGGAAGCTGTGTGCCGGTCGCCCACACAGTCTCTCGTCTCGATATCCACACGGGAATATATAAACGCTTGGAGGGAGAGGAGAGTACACCGGCAGCGGGATGAGAGAGAGAGAGAGAGAGAGAGAGAGAGAAAGAGAGAGAGAACGAAAATTCTCTCTCTGTGTACAGGGTGTCCTTGAGGGAACGGTGAGAAACAGGATCCAAACGAGTCATCCCAAATGGGCACGGAACTGCAATGATCGATCGTGAAAAAATTCTTAATAACATTAGTTCTGATTAATGGTACAGGTATTCATCCTTTGGGAATTCGTACTGGCTGTCTGTCAATTGGTGGTAAATGATTATCGAAGGCCTATGGAAAACGAAACGAAATTGAGCGAAATATAAAACAGTCGCACATTAATTTTCCCTTAATTAATAATGACATAAATAATCATAAATCCCTAAATTTCCCGAAGTATTCTCGGGAATTACCTTACAGAATAATAACTGATAGTTTTCAATTTATCTTATCAGAGTAACAATAATAATAGAAAATTGGGGTTTTTGAAGTTGTCAATGGTCCTTAAGGCCCCTGAATTTATTAAAGCCCTATTTGGGGAGCCTCATTCGGGTGGAAGGTCCTCAAAGTCTTCGGAACCTAGCTCTACCACTAAAATACTGAATTGGTGTCGTTTTTTAGCCGAATATCTCCTGATTTCGAAAAAAAGACCAGTCCGGAGCAACAAAAATCTACGTTCCATATTCCTCAAGTCATGAAGTCGTCAGGTGATCTTCCACTTCGAAGATCCAAAAGGGCTGCAACCCAAACATGATCTAGTACACCATTAACCCTTTGAAGCATACGATTTTCTTTACGTGCAATTGGCTTGAAATTTTGTACTCGAGGGTTTTCGGCGTCGCTGATTACGAATCTGCATTCAAAATTCGAGAATTCAAGATGGCGGATTCAATATGGCGGGCCATAATTGCAAAACGTCATTTGATGATAGCAAAAGTTGGTACTCGGGGGTTTTCGTGGTCGCTGATTACAAATCTGTACTCAAAATTTGAGAATTCAAAATGGCGGATTCAATATGGCGGACCATAAACACAAAAAGTTGTTTGATGATAGCGAAAGTTGGTGCTCGGGGATTTTCGGGGTCGCTGTTACATGAAATAATCCCCCCAAAAAAAAAAAAAAAATAGGTCATCAAATTTTGAAAAAATCCTATAGTTTTTGCCATTTACAGCCGCCATATTGGATCCGCCGTTTTTAATTTGACGGTTTAGACTTCGGGTTCGTATTCAGTGGATCGTAAACCAAGTTTTTACCTACTTTTTAGTTACGGTTCACCTACTAGATGAGTCGTAATCAGGTTTATGATGTAAGAAGTTCGTTTTTTTGCTCCTTCGTTATTGATGACACCCACTACGTGAAAAATAAAAAATTGGTAGGTATGTTTTAGTAATTATTGACGTCTCAAAAACCTTGAAACGCATTTCGAACGGCCATATTTAATTAAAAAATACTTTTGAATCGTCAAAATCTGAATTGAATGAGGTGTAACACCAGTGTTACATTATGCCGCAAAGGGTTGAAATGACTATGAAATCCAAACAAACCCAACCACGAGCTAATTCACCTCGATCATTCATCTTGGAAATCCGAAAAGGGCGATGAAAATTCACGTAAACATTTAATGTACGAACCTCCACTCGCTATTTCAAATTTAACATTTATAATATCAAATTCAGACTGAGCCGAAGATAAAGCGAGCGAGGCCAGGGGTAGGGATTGGCCTCGCGGGGCTGCGGGGTAGGCCGGTTCCCCCTGCGTGCCTATATATATATATACGAGAAAGATGGAACAACGAGGAGAATGGAAGCTGGGTTTGTGTGCACGAGGCTCCAGAGGAAAAAGGACGCAGAGCGTTATGGCGGGATCTCCAAGCCGGGGCCGAGGGGGGGGGGGGGGGGCGTGTGCAAGTGAGATGAAGCATAAGCGCGCGAAGCCACGTGCTATATGGGGGGGAAACCAGGGGGGAATGGGAAACACGGGGGCTTCTCTTTGGTCGCGGGTGCCTCGGAGCTCTCAGTTTGAAACGGGCCATCACAACGATGCCTACACACCATGGTCGGTAACACCATGTGACTACGAGACGGCTCGTTTCAACACGTCCAAATCTACGGTTGACATTTTTTTTGTTCTTTTTTTTTTCAATTCCGCGTGTGATTTCAATTAGTTGAGATTTCAATGCCATATTGTGACGAGATAGGAAGAAGAGAAAGGGAATGTAGTGCGTATGAAAATGGTGAATTCAGTGGAGAACTTGGCCGAAGAAAGGAACGCGCGATGTGACGAAAACGGACCATTTTCGGTTGGGGTGCAATGAATTGTACTCCGTTTGGGTTTGCTTGGGTTTACTTATCGAATACTTAGAGCAAATTACAATCGAAATCTCGTTGCACTTGTTTGGGTTTGTTTGGGTTTGTTTGGGTTTGTTTGGCCTTGGTAATCCGCCGGATACTCTGCAAGGATTAAAATCGAAATGTCGTTTGCTTGAATTTGTTTGGGTTTAACGGTGCGAACATACGTCGTCACTTGCTTGGAAAGTTCGTAACGTTATTTTCCGATCGGCATATTGGAAGAACGGGGCTCGATCGGCACGTCATGATCGATCCCTCGGCTGCGATCGGCGAGCAGGAAGTTCCGAGGGAGCGTCGTCCCGATGAATGCCGGCTGATAATCGCACCGGGTAGTCACTCGGCGAACGCCGAGCGCGAGAAACAGCTCGGCGAGATCTGGGAATAGAGGAAGTGACAGGGCCCGTGCACAGAGCCGACCATTGTTCGAAAACGAGATTCTTCGTGACGCCGAATTTTATTTTTTTATTTTCGTAAATGGATTTTAAATGAGGAGCAGCGCAAAAGAAAAATTGATGAAGGAAAAAAATTAAATTCGTGAAATAGCGCGAAAAAGGGGGGGGAAGGAAGAAAATCGAAGTACAAGATGAAAGGTTGAAAAAACGAGAAGGGAATAAAAATCGGAGGAACAAATACGAAAATAAATAGTGAAAAAATCAGAAGAGAATTAAAAAGAAACTGAAGGAGAAAATACGAGAATCAATAGTCAAAAAAAAATCGAACGGAAATCAATAAATGAGAAAAAAAAATACGAAAATGCGGTGAAGAAAAATCGGAAGAAAAGTAAAACCTGAGGAAAAAATACGAAAATAAATCGTAAACAAATCTGGGAATAGAAATACGATGAAAGAATAAGGAAATAAGTAGCAAACAAATTAGAGGACAGTAGAAATCCAAGGAAGGCATCGGAAAATAAATAGTAAAAAAAAAATCAGAGAACGATAAAAACCCAACGAAAAAATACAAAGATAAATAATCAAAAAATCGGAATAAGATAAAAGCCCAAGAAAAATAAATCGTAAAAAAAGGAGAATCAAATTTGTGAGCGGGTCCGTTCTTTAGGGAAGGATCCTTCGTCTTTTCACCATGGACGAAAATCTTTGAAATCATCCCCCACGTCGTTGGGTTTCATTTTTTCGACTCTTATTTCCCCCTCTGTCTCTCTCAAATGAAAAAACGGCAAATGACACGGCCACGTGTTGGACGCGGATCGATGACGCGTGAACCGAGCCGCGGAACGGATCCGTCGTTAGAAATATAAAACGAGAGCGAAGCAAAAAAAAACCGAGGGAGAAGGAGAAAGAAAAAAGAAGCGATTATTAGAAGCGTTTTCCGTTGGCGTTTGAAGTCGCGCGCGCCTCATCCAATCCGGCGATAAAAAGCGGGACGGCTATCGAAGAATAAAGTGGAAAAGTGAGATAGAGAGAGAGATAGAAGAGAGGATAAACAGGCTCGTGTAAGGGAAAAGATATGGGGAACAGCGGAAGCAGCGGCAGCAACAGCCGGAAGGCCCGAAGCTTGCCAAATTCGCCGGAAGCTCACAGGTATATTGTCGCTATATATAAAAAAAACAACGATGTTAAAGTTTGCATCGTTGATATGCAACGAAAAATCTTGTTTATGAATTTATTTCTTCATTTTATTCATCATTGAAATCCTTATGCTGCAAAGGCATTATTTTTTTTAAACCTTAATCTTTCGCAAGATGTTCTATAATTTTATTCCGTAACACGTTTGATCGTAACAAGTACCAAAAAAAATCGAATCGATCCACTGAAGCGTTTCCGGAATTTTTATTTTTTTTTATTAAAAAAAATTCATTTTTCCAAAACCATTGCGATGACGGGGATGAAATTTTCAGAAATTTTTTTTTTTTATACCTCAGAATATACTCCTAATTTCGCTGGAGAAAATGTGGGGGCAATTTTTCCCTACTTACACGGCTATGGCCTTTGGGCTGGAGATTGCTTATAAGGATCCTACAAAACTTTAAAGGGCCAGTCCACTTTGGAGCCACGGAAAAAGGCTATTTTCGCGATTTTTTTTTGAGGATTTTATAAAAGATATGAATATAAAAGTTGTTTGGTTTGATGAATAAAGTCTTGAAATACATTTAAAAAAATTGTTTATTAATTTTTATTTATTTCTAAGTACAAAAACTGTAGTTTAACGTAACGCCTCAAAAATAGGTGGGCTAGGTAGCTCCATCACAACTCGGCAACGGCTTGTCTGAAACAAAAAAATCACAGTCCATAAGATTCTGTTTGACGCCAGCTACAAAATGACCCTCGGATATAAAGTTTTATCAAAAAATAAAAAAATGGCAGATGAAAAACGAAAAAAGTAAAAAAAACGCGTTTTTCGCAGTTTTTCGCAAAAAAAAGAGTAAAAATCAAAATTTGAAAACCATCGAGGGTCATCTTGTTGCGAATCATGTCTACAATATGTGGTTCAAATTTATAGATTTTGAAAAAGTTTCGAGAAAAACGCGTTTGAAGTTTATACCATGAAAAACTCTTACCTAAACTCAATCAGCAATTCCTGCACCGTACAAAATCCCTTCTGATTGCCCATCATCGTTGATTTCTTCGCATCTTGCTTGGTTTCGATTTTTTTGAAATTTTCAAAGTCGACTGGCCCCTTAAGGAAGTTGCTCAGCTATCGCGAAATAGTAAGAATTTACTGAAATTTATTGAGGATATTTGCGAACAGGTGTTACGACTCCGTGTAAAATTTCAAGTACTCCGTCTGTGTGATTGTTGGGCAATTAATTATTGAAGTTAGGCTCTTATACACCGGCGACATGGCAAAAGCTTCATGATTCAACATAATAAAAGTAGTATGCATTGAATGGAAATAGTCGGAAAAAATTATTACATTTTTATGAATAATTTCAACGAAGGGTTTTGTCGATCTCGTTACCGAGATATTCACGAAATAAAGCAGGAAATTTCAGCTGATTCAGCGGGTTAATAATTTATTCGCGATGAACATAAACAAAAAAGATTAGTAACATTTCTAAACAGTCAATTATATGCGTTCCACATATTTATCAGCTGAAATTTATTTATTCTGCGTAACCGAAAATTTTATTGTTCGGGGTTGGCAGCCGTTACAGGCGCCCGTGTTTGAGGCGTTACCCCCACTTGTAGCGCAAAAAAAGGCCTTTTTCATGAATTTTTAAAAATAAAACTACAAAACTTTCTTAATCGACCAATATAACATCTTAAAGAACACATCTTGAAGAACTTTCAGTAATTTTTTTATTGAAAAATATTACATTGTTTAGTGGCAAATGGCCGTCAATGAAATAATGTTTTTATATACACGGTTTGCGGTGACCAACATTGCGGCGAAGTGGATCATCTGAAAAAAAAAATGCGGATGGATTTAGTCAAATATAAGTATAAACTAGTCTTTAACCCTTGGTCTGCCTAGGGTTTTTTTGGCACCTTCAGCCTGCCTAGGGGGGTCGTTGGCGTGCTGACGTTTTTTCAACCTGTTTAAGTGGGGCTAAAAATCTGAAAAAGTTCATGGAGTTTCTTTAAACCTTTAAGTTGAAGTATCGATCATAAAATTATAAACAATTTAATTTTTTAATATATTTTTTATTAAACAAATGATGAAAAACGGGGTCAATGCATTTGTTTACTCAAAAAATCATAACTTTACGACAAATAAAGATATCGAAACTGCCAAAAAAGAATACTAAAGGGGAAGATTGTAGCTTTCGAGAAAAAAAATGAGCCGCGTCCAATTTTTGTTAAATTAACCTTAAGTTTGGGACCTGAAAATTGGCAATAATTTAGTCGAAAATTTCGGAGTAAAAAGGCAATAAATGTGTATTAAATACAAACTAAGTAATAAAATCAATAATAACTCAATCGTTAAGTGTCACAATATGTTTTCATTGTAGAAAATAGGAAAAAAGTTTTATAAACACAAATGAAAAAAAAAAAAAAAAAAAAAAAAAAATCCGTTAAGCGAGTTACACGAAGCATCCCGGCCAGAGTGTAATCCTATGATCCTTTTTCTTTTTCTTTTGGGCACAACGCGCATCGCTTTCTTTTGCCCATTTTGAAAAATTGAAAAAAATCGAATTTTTTTTTCGCACCCAAACTTTTTGTGGCACTTTTATAGCCTCAATAAAGACTTTCAAGCGAAGAAACGAAAAAAAAAATTGATTTTCGCTCGGACGCAAACCCCCCTAGGCAGACTAAGGGTTAATCGAAGGATTTTAAAAAATATTCATTTTCCACAAAATGGCGGACAGTCAAAGTTAATGGTTCGATTTTAACGAAAAAAACGGCCGTTTTTTGGCTATAAAATGGCCATTTTTTTCGAAAAAAAAAAATCGAACGATTAAAGACTACATTTTTATGTATTAAATAAGCCTGCAAAATTTCAAGAAAATCGGTCCATTAGTGTTTGAGTAATCTTGGTCACCGACTTCAGAAATGCCATTTTGAGAAAAACGCGTTTAAAGTTTCAATTTCCGGTCGTTTACACAACGGATTCTTCTCTTTCAACGCTCATATCTCAGTCAATTTTGTTCGGATCGACTTGAAATTTTCAGGACATATTCTCAGATACTTATGCTTCAAAAAAATGCAATAAAAAAATTGATTTTTTCAAAATCGCAAGTGGGGGTAACCCCTTAAGCATACGCGTTCCCCTCTTGCCGCCTACGCCGCAAAGACCCTGAGCAGCCTCCTCAAGGGGAGATATACACCTAGGAGCCGGGAAAAAGGTCATTTTTGTGAATTTTTTCAAGGAAAACTATTTGAAATTTCGGATTGGGGTTTTAATTATCTAAAAGTAAATACATTCGAAAATATGTTTAATTTTCTTTTGGATCGTGTGGATTCGGCTTCGATCCGGCCAATGAAGGGTATTCCAAAGTCAATAATGGAAATACAGGATGTATTTACGTTTCGGCCCTCGGTTCGGGTCCTCTTCAGAAGTCTTTTTATTCTGTATATATTGTGATACACATTTTTTTTAATTATATAAATATTATATATAAATACAATGATATTTGACAAAAATTATATATATGAGCGTTTTTAATTTTCTTTATTTAAAAATATCAAAAATATACAAGGATACTGTATGATCCTTGGAGCGTCGTAAAAAAATCTGCGCATA
Source organism: Ophion obscuratus (assembly GCA_964007375.1). Classification (NCBI taxonomy): domain Eukaryota; kingdom Metazoa; phylum Arthropoda; class Insecta; order Hymenoptera; family Ichneumonidae; genus Ophion; species Ophion obscuratus. Next base: position 45,615,969 of record OZ023320.1, read on the forward strand.
CGGTACCCACTGGCGTTTCTTAAAAAATCATCTAAAAAAAAAACCAAAAAGATTATTAAATTAGATACTATAATCTAGTACTTGTCATAGCCGATTTTGAAAATATCGATTTATGACAAAATGGCGGATGTTTAAACATAAATAGTGATTTTTGGGCCAAAAATTAGTTGTTATTTTGCCCATAAAACAAAAACTAAGTAACGGAAAAAAAATCCCATGACAAATACTAGATAATGGTGTACAGAATAACCACAAAAAACCTCAAGGCAATCGGTTCATTGGTTTTCGCGAAATTTCGGGTACCGATTTGAAAAACGTGGTTTTGAGAAAAACGCGTTTGAAAATTTGGGAATGAATAAATCATGAAATTTGTCAACTTATGTGGAATCGTCGATACCAGGCCCATAGTGTAGATCTTCTACGGTCGACGGAATGTTCATAGCTTCTAAATCCTCGACCTCGACCATCTAGGTGTATATCTCCCCTTAAGTCTTCTTCGTAGCCTAAATTTGCCAAAAAAAGGTTCGGGTTACCAAGCCTTCGTTGCTTTCCAGCGATACAAACTTCAATACCATAAAAATCAGCGATAAAAAAAACTCAATACGTTGCCTCATTTTCTGCTCCGAAATGAATGACGATTCGGCCTTTTTTTTACCTTCGTCCTTTCTCTATTTGCTACGTCACTCGCGAAAACCCGTAAAATTCCACTTTACCGTTACACACGTACTTCGCGCAAACGTAAAACTTACGAACCCGCACACTTTCCGTATAAAACGAACGGTGACCGCCTACGTCGTTGCTCTTACAGTTTTGTCGGAAATTCCGTGGACAAACGAGGCCAAAATTTTGCCGGCGATTTCGCATATTTACCAACCGCTGTGTTTACAAAGCACAGAATTATGAGAAACTCTTTTGAGGAGTTTGAAGCGGTTCGGTTGAGTCAAGTGAAGGTTTGGGCATTTTTTTTCTTCAATGAAGCCCAAAAAAATTCACTCGAGGTACAGATTTATCCTACAGGTGGTAATTTTTCATAACATTTATAACTAAAGCGCAAAAGTATGCATTTTCATATTTTTATTACGTGAATAAGAAAAACTTTTGTGTTACTACCAATGTGCAAAAAAAAATGAAGTTTTTTCCGCTAAATGGTTACAAAGGTTTCATTTGTGGTAATCCTTTGTTAGAAACGGTTTATCTTGGTGCTAAATAGCAACAAAACAAATATTTACTTCAATAAGATTGCATACATCAAACTTTTTTTTATCTCTGGTGTTTTGTGGTGAATTTTTTTAAATTCGTCAAGACAGTATAGTCTCGACAGTAACATATATTTCCATTTTCAGTTGAACCTTGGATTGTCGCTAACGCTCCAACCTCCTTAATGCGTATTCTATATATAATAATAATGATAATCATAATTATTATCATTATATAATAATTTTATATAATAATTTTATAATTATTATTATATATATAATATATTAATTATTAAATAATATATTAATATTGTATTATTAATATTATATAATACATATAATATTATTATTATCATTGTTATTATAGTAGATCGAGCCTAATGCACCGGCATACGTGAACGTTTCCCACTGCAAACTGAAGATGTGTCCTGCCCGAAGCAAAGAAATCAAATGACAATTTAAAAAATAGTAACAATTACAATAATAACGATCGTGATGATAATAACGATGACGATCATAATAATAATTCGTCGCAGATATATCGTTCCTCTCCATCGTGTGGATTTTGGCAATTCTCCAGTCTGTATTCCTTTCGGCTAAACGGTTAAACGAGAGTTTACATGGGGCACGAGTCTATAATACGACACTTTGATCAACCTTCGCGATTTTTTGACAAAACAAAACCGCGCCTTGTTACTTTACAGACACTTGTTTCGCGTTTTTTTTTTTTGAAAATAAATTATTAATTCGCCTAAATGGACAAAATACAATGAATATGATAGACTCAGCGTGAGAAAACAATACATGGGGTATGTAGAGATATAGCCGGGTGGACATTTTCGCGTATGTCGTGCTCGTGAGCTGGCAAAGGCCAAGATCGAGCGAGGAGGATCCTTAGGGCTTGCATCGAATATATATATATATGACATCTTCGAGGACCTTATAAATGCATTTACATATGTACATGTTCACATATACATACATACATACATACATATACATACATACATACATACATATACATATGTACATGTTCACATATACATACATACATACATACATACATATACATACATACATACATACATATACATACATACATACATACATACATACATACATACATACATATATATATATACATACACATACATATACATATATATATATATATATATATATATATATATATATATATATATATATACATATATATATAAATCGCTGTACAGAAACGCTTATAATTATACATCGAAGCGGTTAGGCTCGCGCACGTTGCACGCGGACTCGAGAGACTTTGCCACTGGCGATCTATATCGGGAAGAAAAAATTAAAAACCAGATTCGCGCAGCCCGCTGGAGCCAACGGCAAAGTTTTACACGCATAATGTTATATATATATATATATATATATATATATATATATATATATATTGTATATGTATGTATGTATGTATGTATATATGTATATATATATACATTTGCTTTTGCCTTGGTGTTGCTCTCGTCGTTCGGCCCTCCACTCAAGACCGGTTGGCAAGGAACCTTCTTTCTTTCCTTCGCGCGCACAACTTCAACACCTTTTTCACGCGCACAACGCGCACGCAAAGTTCGCAGCCTCCTCGTCCAATATACGCGGCTAAATAGCGAGACGAATACTTGTGTGGTATGGCTCTGTATGAGAAAGTAAAAAAGTACACTGCTTGGACTGAAGGGGAGAAGAAACGGAATTAATATTGTCGAAAAATAATACTTCAATTTTCTTGGATTCGATCGGGATCAAGCGAATGATTGGGATCAAACGAGAATTCCATTTTATCGGGGTTCGAATGGATTCTGAGGCCGAGACCCCGATATAAGGACTGTTAGAGGAGAATCTTTTTTTTATTGCTTTCGACGTGTCGAATTTCGTGATGAGGCACTGTCGAAGTTGATGGGTAAAATATAAACGAACAGAGAGCAGTATACGAGTGATGAAAAAAAAAGCTGAGCCACTCGAGAAGTTCCAAAAGTGAGGTCGATACGAGTGGCCACAAGGTGTCACCAAAATTCTCGCACTTGAAATTCATCCTAGAGAAAAGTCGGCGTGTTTTTTTTTTCGAGTACCTCCGCGCGCACTGGTAACATCGAATAAATAATTGTGGACGGACAACACCGCTGGGGAGTGAGGAAGTTTCGAGAGCCCGACGAAACGAGAGGCCGCAAGAAACTGTTTGAATAATATATATTTCGATTCATTAGGACTGGACCTACAGTGTGAAAAAAGTTTATTTGACTTAGTTGGCATTTGAGGAAAATAATTTTTTCGTTGCCTCACGACTTACGAAGATTGTATTTGTTTCGAATATATATTTTTTATTTGTTTCAAGCATCCCTTGATGTTAACATTCGATGAATATGTGTTTGATCAAAATACATGGACGATTTGCACGCATAAGAGATATACACGAATTAAAAAAAAAACTTTATTTTCATGCGGTTAATGGATCTTGAATTCAAATTTATTGTTATTGCGAATGAATAAAAAATTTATTTGAATATACTAGTATTTTGTAACCAGCAAATTTACCTTTTTTCTCATGTAGGGGAAAGTGGGGTACAGTGTGTCACTTTTTTTTCTAACGAATTTTTACTCTAATCAAGCTCAGTGAAGCTCACATTTTTTTTTGCAAAGAGATTAAAAATACCACAATAATGGGATCGAAAGAAATGTGTGGCTTGGCTCGTTGTCCCCCATGGGTGGGGTACAATGTGATCATATAGGTGGGTACAGTGTGTCAGCTACTGCGAAATGTAGGGTACAATGAGGCGGTTGAAGGTCTTATATTTTTCTAACATACAATGAAAAAAAAAAATTCGTTCATCCAACCAAAATTCAGTTGGTTTAAGGGAGACTTTGTCCTTGGAGTGCCATATTTCAGGTGTTTACATTTTATTTTTTTTAAAGGAAACGAGTAAAGTTTTTTGAGTGCGGTTTTTTTCTTGCTTTTATTCATGATATACAGAACGTTAAGAATTTTTTTTTTTTTTTAAACCAAAACGGCGGCCGTTGCAGCTCCGCGAAAACAGGTCCTCAAATCGTGGGAGGTAAACGGCTGACATCACTGCCCCCTCTTTGTTGATCTGAAACAAAAATTCAAAGCATATTATCAATCTGTGACCCTTTGGTCATGGAATGACGGATGGGTTTTTCGTTTAGTACAAATTTCAGAAAATGGCGGCAATTTAAAAAAAATCGACTTTTCGGGTTTTTTTTTCGTATAAAAGATAAATAATAAATGCAAAAATGTATCTATCGAAAAAACAATCCGTCATTCCGTGAAGACATATTTTCTGAGTATGCTGTCCAAATTTCAGGTCGATATGTTAATTACAGCGGTCAGGAGAATGTCAGCCATTTTTAAAAACGTGTTTTCGAGAAAAACGCGTTTAAAGTTTTGTAATGTGTTTACACAAATGTGTTTATAATTACCGCTAATCGGCAATGCTTGGTCCATAGACGCATCCCTCCTCTTCTTCTAGCTGCTCATGTTGAGCCGCTAACATCTCCCAGGACATCTTCAAGGGCAAAGTCTCCCTTAACAAAATGTATCTTTAAATACGTTCAACTTGATTTTTAAATGGCATAAAAAACTTTTTGTTAATCTAACTGATAGTTTTAGTGGTGTGAACTGTAGTTTATTTTGCATCTCTGAGCAACTGTTAAAACAACAAAATTTCGAGACAACAAAATGGATTTTGCACATTCAACGATTTTTTTTCTCATTGTAGATAACAGATTTTTACACATAACAGTACGTACCCAAACAAAATCAGTATATCAGCATCAGTATAAAATCAGTAATATCACAGAAACGACTTGTTTTTTACAAATCGCACGTCGTTGACAGCGGCCCGTGAAACATTGCGCTTTTTCGTAGCGTCGTCACTTCTTTGTTTCCTCATTGGGCGTCGAGGCATTGCGCCCCATATCTCGGTGATACATTCTACCCCACTAGTTATATATTTGATTATTGATGAAAATAAGTATTAATTAAACTACGAATGGAAAAACACAAGTCACTGAGCTCATCGTGAATAATAAAACTAACGATTAGGACCGAAAACCCAAGCCGCTGCAAAAAGTTACGTTATATTTTACGTTTTTTCGGCAAGCGAAATATTTTTTTTCCAAGCCTCAAATCAACTTTTAATTTTCAATAATTTGTGAACTGCTATCGACTTTGTTTTAAGCCTGACGAAACCAAATATAAATCGCGGTTCAACACAAAAAAAAAATCGAAATTTACGAGCTACAAACCTCTGAGAAATCGCATCTAGCTCACAGAGCCCCGTGATACATTGTATCCCTATATTAGGTGTGCAAATAAGTTTTCGGCCGTTTTTCATTAAAATGATTATTTATTTACTCAAAATCAAGGCACATTTTAATCGGGAAACTATTTTTCGTTTGTTTCCACACATTTTCCCCACCTGTCAGGCAGATTGAGAATTTCTTGGCGGTAAAAAGATGGTGGTTTTTCAGTCGATAAAGTCGGTAATGAAATTTTTGTCTTCATCGAAAAAAATTATGTTGGAATGATCCGAACAAGTGAAAATGCGATGCAGTCAAGTCTGGTGAATATGCCGGGTTGGAAAAAATTCTTAGCCCAAAGAATATCGAGGTCGAAATTTCCACTGCGAATCCTGATTTCCACTGATGGATACGGCATCTTTCCCCAATGCCTGACAAATCATTTCCTTTGCCTCGGATGTATTTTTTTTCGATTCGAAACACGAAAAGCACGCCTGATATGCGCGTTCACACAGTGAGCAACTCATTTTGCTCACTGTGCTCACGATGTATATTTTGCTGTTATGTTAGGCTGTTAGTCCAGAAAAATAGTCTACATGATACCAGACCTGGAGGGAAAATCTTTGCGTTCAAATAAATAAGTAAAATCTCGATACTAACTAAATACTTACTAAAAAATCGAAGGGCAGTTTCAACCCCTTAATTATGAGATATCGGGAAAACAAAAAAACACGTATACGCTACTTTTCCACCCTCTACACGTATGCAAATTCACATTCCAATCGGTTAAAAATTCTCGGAGATACGTACGAATAAGATGCATTTTTGCAATAAACAATATGGAATTTATTGTTATCTGTATCGTTCTCATCTCCAATGTATAGTACCCGCAAAAAGAAACGTTATTGCAATTTGAATTTTTTTCATATCTTGTATCGTTAAAACATTATCGGCGAAAAACGAAAAACACCCCTATTTTGAAGGGTGCGTTTCATCCCTTAAAAATCGGATTCCACAGAAACAAAAAAATACGTGTCGCCTATTTTTACCCATTCTACAAATATGCCAAATTTCATCGAAATCGGAGAGTTCGACTTCGCGACCTTTCCTTGTCAGACCGAGAACTCATTTGTTCACCTAATAATGAATATTTACGTGTGTTGTTAACAATTCTCAATGGTGAAAAATTATCATAATATTTTGTATTACCACCGTTTCGGTACAGGGAGAGGATGTTTTATTTGCGTAGCTATCACGAGATGTGTGATTCTTATGACTTTCGGAAATCCACTTCGCCGACCACGAGCGACAATGTGCAAAATTCGTGGTGCGTTGACATGTTTCGCGGACTCACAATCAGTTGATATATTCGCTCGGAGTACAAGTGGCCTGCGGGAGAAGCCTCGGGCCCTGCGCCACACTCCGGCCACAGAACGTACCACTGCGTCTATGAACTTGCTACTTGATACAAATAAAAATCTAAGCAGGCCTATTCAATGTGTACGACCAACTTTTTTTGAGTACATAATACCAAGTATCAAAGCTATTAGGAGGATAGAATTTTATATCACTCATCGGTTTCAAATACATTTTGATTCAAACAAATAATTCGATAAATAAATATTGATTCCATAATATATATAATACATGTATGTATTATATATAAATTCCATAATATATAAAATACATAATAAATGTCCGGAATAGTAAAACCAAGTAGAAAAAAACATTATTCCGCCAAAAAATGTAGTTTATTCAAATATTGAAAATGGATTAAATTTTATTAATTCAAATATTAAAAATGGATTAAATTTTGTTAATTCAAATATTAAAAAAGGATTGAAAAAAAGGATAGACTAAATTAAATTGATTTTAATAAATCTTGTTCATCAGTAGGTATCGGTGAATAAATGCCCACTTGCTTCATCCAAAAACACGACAACCGTGTCGCATTCAGTTGACTCGACAAAATCATTGACATAGTTAATTCAAATATTGAAAATGTAGTAAATTTAGCTTATTTAAGTATTAAAAAAAGGACTAAATTTTGTTAATTCAAATATTAAAAAAGGATTTAAAAAAAGGATCGAATAAATTAAAGTGATCTCAATAAATCTTGTTCATCAGTAGGTATACGTGAATAAATGTCCACTTGCTTCAACCAAAAATACGACAACCGTGTCGCATTTTAAATCGACAAAATAATTTCTCTCGGCGTGCACCACCCTTTTTGTTTCCTCGAAGCAACGGGATCGCGTGAGAACGATATCGCCGCGTGTTATTTGACGTTGCAAAAAAAAACCAATTGCCGTTAAGATCACTACTATAAACCTTTTTTTTCCGAGGAAAGAAAGAAAAAAAAATGACAACCGCAAAATAAAAAACGGTGGCTATACGTTCCGTCGGAAACGGAGGAATTGCCATGTGACCGGTACGTTCGGGATCGGTGGGAGGACCGGTCCCTCTTTCTCTTTCGCGTCCTCCGCTTCACCCGTACCCGCCCTACAGCGATCCGGAGTTTCGCATTAAATTCACCCACACGCGAGCAGTCTCACCGGGTTTCACGCACTCGGGTGTCTGCACGCATCTACCTGTGGAGCACAGTCGTATTTCTGGATATTCGCTTCGATGCACGCACGCACGTGGTCGCTCCTCATGCGCGACCTCGAAATTTTTTAACACCGGGACCGAGACTCCTCCTTTCGGGAAATTCGATCGAGTCACCCGAACGTCGTCCCGTGGTCTTGAAACTTGTTTGGCTTTGGTTTGGGTTTGGTATCGTTGAAACCCAAGGAAATTCTGTTTTTTTTTCTTTCGTTTGGGTATGTTTGGGTTCGGCGTCGTTGGAACGCAATGAAAGATTGTTTTTTTTTTTAACTTTTTTCATGGTCCAAGATACGTTTGCATATTCGGGAAGAAGAATTTGGAAAAAAAATTAAATGAGTTTGTCCCTCCATGGAAATTTATATACGCAAAAATTTACTGCAAATTTATTTTATTAATAATTATCATATATGTGAAATGTGTGCCATATATTGAAAATATACGTTGCATATATGTGCAAAATTCTAATTTTTGTAACGTTTTTATATATGAGATGTACATGTGTGGTATTACTGTATATCAATGTATCATATATCAATGATATATGTAGCATTTACCCTGCATATTATACCACATATATTCAGCATATACGAGGGTGTGGTGAAAAGTTTCCGGCCTGACCAAGAAAAACAATGTTTAAAAATTTTGTTTGCTTTATTTTTCAACATAATCTCCATCAACACTGATACATTTCTCATAACGGTGTTCTAATTTAGTTATACCAGTTTTAAACGTAGATTCGTCAAGCTCCTCAAAATACTGATTTACAGCTTCGATAACTTCTTCGTTGCTCTTAAATCTTTTTTCGCCAAGCCATTTTTTGAGGTTAGGAAACAGGTAATAGTCGCTGGAGGCTAAGTCTGGAGAGTAGGGAGGATGCGGCATCAATTCAAACTTCAATTCGTCGATTTTGGACATGGCAACAATCGACGAATGCGCTGGTGCGTTATCGTGATGAAACAAAACTTTTTTCTTCGCCAAATGAGGTCGTTTAATTTGCACCTCGTGCTTCAAACGTTGCAACAACTCTGCGTAGTATTGACCAATGATAGTCTTACCCTTTTCAAGATAATCAATGTATATAATTCCTCTCGCATCCCAAAAAACAGTAGCCATAACCTTGTTTGCCGATAAAATTGTTTTTGCCTTCTTTGGGGTTGGTTCCCCTTTTCCAACCCACTGTTTTGACTGTTCTTTATTTTCAGGAGTGTAGTGGTGGACCCATGCCTCATCAACAGTTATGAATCGACGCAAAAAATCGTTTGGATTACGCCTATACAGCACCAAATTGTCGGTAGAAATGGTTTTTCGACGCAGTTTTTGGTCGAGCGTTAGCAAACGCGGCACCCACCTTGTACACAGCTTTTCCATGTTCAAATGGTTGTGCAAAATATTTCGCACACGTTCAGCTGACATTCTACAGGTCTCAGCTATCTCATGCACTTTCAACCTGCGGTCTTCCAACACTATTTTATGGATTTTTTCAATCATCTCTGAAGTTGTGACTTCAACGTGACGTCAATGTGACGGGCCGTCCTGAGCGAGGCTCGTCAGAGGTGCTCACACGACCCATTTTAAATTCAGAAACCCACTGCTTAATAGTTGAATGTGATGGGGAGGAGTCTCCTAGTGCTGAATCCATCTCTTCTTTTATTTGTTTTGGTGTAAAACCTTTCAAATGGAAGTATTCGATGACAGCACGTTTTTCCAATTTTTCCATTTTTACGAAAACAACAGAAGCGTCTCGCGCAATGTGCTCTCGTTTTTCACTGTTCGTCTCTCACTGTTTATTTAAGATTAAAACAAAATTGAAAAACTTTCAATTATTAATACATTCTTTTGATTGCAATGAACATTTATTTCATCAAATATTATATTTTTTTCTACCGTCATATCAATATTGTTGATCTGCCGTAATATCAATATTGTTTTTCTACCGTAATATCAATATTGTTGATCTTTCAATCATAATATACACTTGTCTCTATCTCATACCAGTTGCATTATATTGCACTTTTGATACTGTACGGAGTACGAAAATGTCACGTCTAATGGCACATTCATTTTGATGTAAAGAAACAATCCATTCTATTGATTAAATTTTTGTACGAAATGAAAATTGTCGTAGCAATCGTTTAATTATTTCATCCATACATCTACAGATTGTATATACAGGGTGTCCCAGAAGTAACGTACGCCCTTCTAGCATCTGGTGGGAAAAACAATTCTGAGACGAAAAGTCCTCAGTCATTTTTTGACCAGACGCATAGATAATTAATTATGAATGAAAATAAATAGCCAATCAGGTGCGCACTACAGCGGAAAGGCAGCGCAGTGAGGAGAGATAGGGGAATGCGTTGTAATTGCGTGCGCCTGAAAATGTGTGCGGAGGGAAAATTTGGAAAGCATGTATGCAAGTGCACACACACACACACACGCGTGTGCGCACGTACACTCACACTAGGACACACGCACGCACACACTTGCGCGCACGCACACACACACACACACGCGCACAACGCATTCCCCTATCCCTCCCCTCTACGCTGCCTTTCCGCTGTAGCGCGCACCTGATTGGCTATTTATTTTTATTCCTAATTAATTATCTATGCGTCTGATCAAAAAATGACTGAGGACTTTTCGTCTCAGAATTGTTTTTCTCACCAGATGCTAGAAGGGCGTACGTTACTTCTGGGACACCCTGTAGAATGATTTCAATAGATTATAATTTTATTTCAAGGATCATGGAGGTATGGAGAGAACAGAAGAGATTTTCAAATAAAATAATATGTTATTAAAATCAATCACACTTTCCAATATTTTATAGTATTGTAACAATGTCATATATCGGTGGCACTCCGTAATCTGACGTTTATTTGGGTCAACCAATGTTTTTTTTTATTCGATTGGTTTTTTTTTCTCAGTGCACTCGTCCGGAAAGGAAAATTAGCTCTTCCTCGTCGTAATTGCATAATTCCCATTTCCGCGTATTTCCAAATCCGTCGTTCTTTTTTTGTCAATTTTTTCGGTTCCCCAAACGAGAGAAAACGAATCCTGCGGTGATTTATTGCAGTCAGGACTGACGATCGTTTCGCGTCTTTTAGGCGCGATACTTTCTTTCTCTCTGGTCCTCGGTCCATCTCTCTCTCTCTCTTTCTCTCTCGCTCTGTCTCTGTCGCGCTTCTCGCGATCCCTTGCCCTCTTTATTTAGCAAACGAGTTCAAAGACACCCCGCGGGAGCTTTCTCGTATGCGCGGATCAGCGGAGAGCGTGAGTCAATGTTTTCAATGTGAATGGTCGCAGAAATAGAATCTCGTAGTCACGAGAGACACGGCCATGGTCGCATTCGGTAAAGAAAATTCATCCGTGTTTTCCATCCTGGCCAAGTACCACGAGCGGATAAACAAAGGGCCCAAAGTCTCGCGCGAGTGTGTCGATCCGTTCGCTAATTTATTGAGGAATGTCAATGGAGACGAAAGGAAGATTGGAAATTCCAAAAGTTCTCGGCCGTTCAAGTGTAGATAACGAGGTCGCGAATAAATGTAAAACTTTTCTTTTTTTTCGGAGTATTTATTCCAACGGTATAGAATTCTTATTCTATTTATCAAAAAATTCTTATTCTATTTATCAAAAAATTCTTATTCCATTTATCAAAAAGTTCTTATTCTATTTATCAAAAAATTCTTATTCACGAATTCGCGAATTCGCGAATAAATGTAAAACTTTTCTTTTTTTCGGAGTATTTATTCCAACGGTATAGAATTCTTATTCTATTTATCAAAAAAAATCTTCTCGAATTCGCGAATTCGCGAATAAATGTAAAACTTTTCTTTTTTTTCGCAGTATTTATTCCAACGGTATAGAATTCTTATTCTTTTTATCAAAAAAATTCTTACTCTCGAATTCGCGAATAAATGTAAAACTTTTCTTCTTTTTCGGAGTATTTATTCCAACGGTATAGAATTCTTATTCTATTTATCAAAAAAATCTTATTCTATTTATCAAAAAATTCTTATTCTATGTATCAAAAAATTCTTATCCTTATTTATTCGACCCTCTCCCGATTCACTGACAGTCCAACAATTTCGGCGCTTCGACGTGACGAGGCAAATTATGCCATATCTCTTTACCACGATTCCAGTCGAATGGATGAGCAGTTTTCGAAATCCCGGGGACATTAATTCTTTTCAGACGTCCCTCGATTTATTGTACGTAAAAAATTAAAGGTGATCACAAAATTAACAGAATGGCGTCTAGATAATGACTTTTTTTTAATTCACGCAATTTGTGCTCTTGAAGTTCACATCTTCAAGAGCAATCAATTTTTTATTTCTTTCCTTTCATTATTCCACAAAATATGTTTTGCAAATTCAGGGCATAGATTCCTAAATGAGCAAATAAAAACATTGTTTATGGATTTTTGTAGCTAAGATTTGCCAAAAGAAATTGGAGAAAATGAAAAATCATAATTTTCGTTCCATTACAACGATGCAAACTTTAACATCGTAAAATGTTTCAGTTATTTAAGTAGCTTGAATTAGCAGAAAAAAATCGGAAAAACGAAAAAGAAAAATATTCATTGCGTTCCAACGATGCAAACTTCAATACCATCGATATTATTCACCTGGCAATAAATCTCGAGGAATTTTCTCGTTTTCTAATCCGACAATCAAATACCCCTAAGAAAAGGGTTGATATTGCCCCGCGGTCTTGTTAACACCTATTGAACGCGAACCAATTTTTGAAACTTCAAACCTTCCTAGACCCTTGAAGAAAAATAGCCTCCGTGTTCACTAGGGTGGCCCAAATTTGAGCTCAATTTTTTGTCTTTTTCTCACCATGCGATTACCTTCTTTAAAAATATTTAGAAATCACTCAAGTCGCCCAAAAATGCAAGTTTTCATTTAAAAAGCCATTTTTTTCGTCCACTTCTCACACATTTTTAATTAACCTCTACCCGGCCAATGAATATTTAGTGGTCGCTCAAGTTTTTCGGAATTGAGATTTTCCGCCAAAAAATAAATCTCGCATGCACTATAATTCCTTGTAGCATAAAAACAAAATAAACAGCGAATTAATTGTTTCAAAAATGTTGAGATTTTAAAGCTCTTGAGCGACTACTAAACATTCATTGGCTGGCTAGAGCTTCCGCCAGGTTAATAAAAAAAAAGTATAAACCGTAAAATTCCTGGGTGAGAAGTGGACGAAAAAAATATCTCATTTAAGGGGGGAAATCACAGTAGCACACCAAAAAATAGGCATATTTTCGGGAATTAATTTTGGCTGAATAAAAGTATCAATCGAAAATCTGTAAAGTAGGTTTTATAGCAATACTAAAAAAGTACAAAATGTAATTTTTTCAATAAAAAATATTTAAAAATGGCGGCTGCGCAACATATGTCCCAAAGCGCCTTTTTTTGAGCTCGCCGAAGACATAACTCGAGCAAATTTTTACCGATCGACTTGAAATTTTGACAGTAGCTTCGAAACCTCTTTCTCCACGGAGCTACGTGGGATTTTTTCGATATATTGATTTTTCGCAAAATGGTGCATGTTTGAAAATAAAGTTAAATTTTTAACAAAAAAAAAACGCCATAAAATCGTCGATAAAAAAAAGTAAGCCATATAAAATAAAAAAATCCTACACAGCTCCGTGGAGAAAGATGTTTCGAAGCTACTGTCAAAATTTCAAGTCGATCGGTAAAAATTTGCTCGAGTTATGTCTTCGGCGAGCTCAAAAAAAGGCGCCTTGGGACATATGCTGCGCAGCCGCCATTTTTAAATATTTTTTATTGAAAAAATTACATTTTGTACTTTTTTAGTATTGCTATAAAACCTACTTCACAGATTTTCGATTGATACTTTTATTCAGCCAAAATTAATTCCCGAAAATATGCCTATTTTTTGTGTGCTACTGTGATTTCCCCCCCTTAATGAAAATTCGAATATTTGCGAGGCTTCAGCGACCTTTAAATATTTTTCGACCGCTCGCAGCCTTCGCGACAATTTTTTTTTCTCTTCAAATAAGATATTTGGATGGTGAAAAAAAGAAAAAAAAATAGATCTCAAATTTGTGCCACCCTAGTGTATACAGTAAACGCGGGTACTCGGAGTCACAACTCGAATCTAAATACTCGAGATGTTCTCGAGTGGTCCGCCGTGACCGGCTGGCAATTCTCAGGCCTCGAAATATACAATTATAGCGCACCGCGCGATCCAACGCATTTGGCCGGTCCGTGTGTGAAGTCTGGACAAAGGCAACAGGATGCCTGACGGACATGCGGCGCGCTATTTGGGGGTGAGCTAGGGCTTGTTGTGTGTCGACCACCGGCGAGGCGAAGTTCCGGCTGAACGTTCTCACATCCGCCAGTAATTACAAGTCCCATTCGCCGCCTTCGTCTATCAGTTGGTCGAACTGCCAATCGATGGACTCATCACTTTTCCCATTCTGATACGCGACAATCGATGGTCCAATTTTTCTTCAGCCTGACTAAAAAACAACATTTCTTTTTTCTGAGCCTCTGGACTAGTGTTACACCTTAAGCAGATAGACGACACGGCCCATTGTAGTGGCATTGCTTTATGACTCGTGAACGTGCACAGTTCAACGTACCGTCGTCCTATACAAGGTGCACCATTGAAGTTGCCACAACGAAATATCTCCAACGGGACACGTTGTGGAAAAAAACGTTTCGACCAAAAATCTCACAGTTTCATGTAACAAGAACGACAGTATTGGGTATTTTTAATTTGATGCCAATCTTCAAGGTTATTCCAAGGTCAATTCTAGTTTTACAATAGAAAGCAATCTTTTTTATCTTGGAATAATTTTGTGCGCAACTAACTAGGTAACTTTTATTTGAAACTTTTTGTTATTTGACTTATATTTTTGAAAATATAGATATTTACAAAAATATTGAAATATGGATATTTAAAATGTCCCACAAAAGTCAGACGGAAAAGAGTTTCGAACAAAAGTTACCTATTTTGTCATGCGAAAAATGATTCTGAGTTAAAAATATTAATTCCCATGATAAAACTAAAGTTGACCTTGAAATAATCTTGAAATTGGCTACGAAATAAAAAATCACCGGCACTGTCATTTTCGTTGTTTGCAACTGAGCAACTTTTGTTCGAACCATTTTTTCGTAGAATGCATTCCTCTCGGGATATTTTGTTGTGTCAACTTAGATGGTACACCCTGTATAGGGATGATGCTCTGCATCACAGCGACATTACACTGTAGATAGCTAGATACGCGTGCTTACTGTGCTACGAATTTTCGTCTAGTGCACTCATACACATAAACACACACACACACACGTGTTTATATAGTGACATGCGTGCATACGTTACGAAAGCTGTTTGCCGCTATTCACTACGTGGGCATAACACTAAGCTCAGTCTGGCACGCGGTGCAATTACCCCTAATTGCGACGAATGAATTAGCGACCTCGTTCTCACTCGTGGCATCCGAGACGACGATATTCCACCCACTAATATTCTTTGGAGAGCATCTCAACTGGCAACAAAATGTCCCGATCTTCCACTTGTAGGCGTGCTAACCACTCGAGACAACGAGAAAGTCCCGAAAAGAAGTGCCGTGGAATCGTCGATCGTGCTCGAAAAAAGATCAACACTTCAATTAGTGGCTTGGACTTTTGCGATCGGGCGACACGCCGTATCCAGTCTTCATCTTGAACGCGACATCAATCGTTGCCAATGAAGATTTAATGATTTTTAATTAAGGCCTTACCCCCACTTGTAGCGCAAAAAAAGGCCTTTTTCATGAATTTTTTTTAAAGAAAACTACAAAACTTTTTTAATCGATCAATATACCATCTTAAAGAACACATCTTGAAGAACTTTCAGTAATTTTTTTATTGAAAAATATTACATTGTTTAGTGGCAAATGGTCGTCAATGAAATAATGTTTTTATATACACGGTTTGCGGTGACCAACATTGCGGCGAAGTGGATCATCTGAAAAAAAAATGCGGATGGATTTAGTCAACTATAAGTATAAACTAGTCTTTCATCGAAGGATTTTAAAAAATATTCATTTTTCACAAAATGGCGGACAGTCCAAGTTAATGGTTCGATTTTAACGAAAAAAAACGGCCGTTTTTTGGCTATAAAACGGCCATTTTTTTCGAAAAAAAAAATCGAACGATTAAAGACTACATTTTTATGTATTAAAAAAGCCTGCAAAATTTCAAGAAGATCGGTTCATTAGTGTTCGAGTAATCTTGGTCACCGACTTCAGAAATGCCATTTTGAGAAAAACGCGTTTAAAGTTTCAATTTCCGGTCGTTTACACAACGGATTCTTCTCTTTCAACGCTCATATCTCAGTCAATTTTGTTCGGATCGACTTGAAATTTTCAGGACATATTCTCAGATACTTATACTTCAAAAAAATGCAATAAAAAAAATCGATTTTTTCAAAATCGCAAGTGGGGGTAACCCCTTAATCGATGCCCGACAGTCTTCGAGACGTTTTTCCACAAATATTCGCCCTTACGGGCTTTCAACATTCCCGTGTCCATCACTTTCACCACACCTGGAACCTTGGGAGCTGTAAGGATAAATTATCCCATCGAACACACATCCGGTTGATTCGGGTGAATGTTTGTTTTTGTCTCAGGCTGAACTACACGACAAAAAAATTGCCGAGAGTGCACGGAACGAGATGCATATCTTTTGAAAAGTCAAGAGTGCAATGAGCCGACTGGCATTCCTTCTAATTGCTAGAAAAGTGTACGGCAGAATGTCTATATACCGGGTGACTTGGATAAAGTGTCGCGAGCTTGTATCTCGAAAAGTACGATGTATAATGAAAAATGTTTCTAACAACAGTTGTTTCGTTTAAAGAGGAAAAAAATATGGAAATGTCAATTTGACCTTGGGTATAACGGCCAAGGTCATGGTGAGCCCACGTCTGGATTTTCTAACCGAAGCCTAATATTTTACAGTACATTCTAATAGCTTACTTCGAGAGCTTTTCAAAACACTATAATTGAGTATTTTTTTATCGAGAATTGTTTCAGTTACACGACTCTAAAGTTAAATACTGAATTGTATATTTTCCTGATATCCAATGATTTCCGGAGATCAAACTTCAGTTGATTAGTCAAGTGGTAAACTCAAATTGTCCTTGGAGGGACCTTTCTCCAAGTGAGTCCTTCAAGCGTCCAGGCAAGGACTCCAATCTGGGGCCTTAATAAAGTTTGGGAATTTCATAAATGTACACACAGAATTTTTCGATACTGATAAAAAGTCGTAGCTCTTTACGATCCACAAGGCACGGGGACGTAAGCATGAAATGATTGACGGGAAACCGCGAGGGAGACGGGAGACAAGAGACTCGGGAAGGGAGCCGCTATCAGAGGTATGCGCATATTGGAAAGCGCTCGTTAGTAGTTTTCGCGAGTGCACGCACTTTGGCCCCCTTAAGTGTCACTGTGCACGATAATACACAGCATCCATACTGATTGGAACGAGAAGCATTGAATCGAGGAAAGCAGCCGGTGGGACGTGTGTAGGGCCTCGAGGGCAGGGAACACGTATCGAGTATTGTGTAGACTTGGTGAGATCGATATGGCGCAGGAATTTCAAGCACGCCGCTTGGCGAGAAGGGTTTGCAGAGGAGAAACACGAGAGGGAACCGTAGCAGAGAGAATGGTTACAGAGAGGAAGAGAGAGAGGGAGAGAGAGAGAGAGAGAGAGAGGTGAGGGTCGAAGGCCACCAGGTTCGAGACCGGTAAGATGGAAGGGCAGAGCACAGGGAGATAGAACATGCTGGTAATTAGTTAAATTCCTCCCCCGTACTATCGTGTCATCAAATACACTCGAAGTATGGAAAAATGGTAATGGTAACCTCTAAATAAAAATTTAAATTTTTACAGCTGGTGATTACGACCAGGGTGGCAATTTTACATTTCTTCAAGCAGTGATCGAGCGTAATCCAAAGAAAAAAAAAAAAATACTTAAAAACTTGCCGAGAGAGCTGAGGCTGCAGCTGAACTGAAAGCTGCATATGCAATTGACGTTGATGCTGAGGCCGAGCTGCGGCTGAGGTTGAAGCTGAGGCCGAGCTGCGGCTGAGGTTGAGGATGAGGCCGAGCTGCGGCTGATGTTGTAGATGAGGCCGAGCTGCGGCTGATGTTGTAGATGAGGCCGAGCTGCGGCTGATGTTGTAGATGAGGCCGAGCTGCGGCTGAGGTTAAGGCTGAGGTTGAAGCTGAGCTAAGGCTGGAGCTGAAGCTAAGCCGAGAGAGCTGAGGCTGCAGCTGAAGCTAAGCCGAGAGAGCTGAGGCTGAGCTGAGAACTGCATATGCAACTGAGGCTGATGCTGAGTCCGTGCAGCGGCTAAGGTTGAAACTGAGCTGAGAGCTGTACATGCAATTGAAGTTGACGCTAAGGCCGTGCTGCGGCTGAGGTTAAAGCTGAGCTGAGGTAGAGGGTAAGGCAGAGGTGAGGCTGAAGCTGAGCTGAAGTTGAAGTTGAGCCGCGAGCTGTAGCTGCGGCTGAGGTTGAGGCTGTGGCCGAGCTGCGGCTGAGGTTGAAGCTCAGCTGAAGCTGAAACTGAGCTAAAGCTGCAGCAGAGCTGAGAGCTGTAGCTGCAACTGAGGTTGACGCTGAGGCCGTGCTGCGGCTGAGGTTGAAGCTGAGCTGAGGTAGAGGGAGAGACAGAGCTGCGGCTGAGGTTGAGGCTGAGGCCGAGCTTCGGCTGAGGTTGAGGCTGAGGCCGAGCTTCGGCTGAGGTTGAGGCTGAGGCCGAGCTGCGGCCGAGATTGTAGATGAGGCCGAGCTGCGACTGAGGTTGTAGATGAGGCCGAGCTGCGGCTGAGGTTGTAGATGAGGCCGAGCTGCCGCTGAGGTTAAAGCTGAGATAACGTAGAGGATAAGGCAGAGCTGAGGCTGAAGCTGCGGCTGAGGTTGAGGCTGAGGCCGAGCTACGGCTGAGGTTGAAGCTCGGCTGAAGCTGAAACTGAGCTAAAGCTGCAGCAGAGCTGAGAGCTATAGCTGCGGCTGAAGTTGAGGCTGAAGCTGAGAGTTGTATATGCAACTGAGGTTGACGCTGAGGCCGTGCTGCGGCTGAGTTTGAAGCTGAGCTGAGATAGAGGGAGAGGCAGAGCTGCTGCTGATTTTAACGCTGAGCTGAGTCTGAAGCTGAGCTGAAGCTGAGCTGAGTCTGAAGCTGAGCTGAAGCCGAGCTGAGTCTGAAACTGAGCTGAAGCTGAGCTGAGTCTGAAGCTGAGCTGAGTCTGAAGCTGAAGCTGAGCAAAGAGCTGTAGCTGTGGCTGAGGTTGAGCCTGAGCTGCGGTTGAGGTTGAGGCTGAGGCCGAGCTGCATTAAGCTGAGCTGAGGCTGAACCTGAGCTGAGAGTTGTCGCTGCGGATGCGGTTGCGGCTGAACCTGAGAGCTGCAAATGCAACTGAGGTTGACGCTAAGGCCGTGCTGCGGCTGAGGTTGAAGCTGAGCTGAGAGCTGAGGTTAGGCTGAGGCTGATCTGAGCTAACCTGAGCCTCTTGTTACAAACAATTACAGAAATTTCTTTAAATTTCAGACTTCCAGCCTCCTTGAATAATCAAACATCGAGCAAAAATTCGCCCCCTCATCAAAGCGATAACGGGGAATTGCGAGTCCCCGTATTTTATGGTAGCGACGTGATCGTAGAGTAAAGCCAAAGATCCCCGTTCACGAAATGCGCGAAATATCCGGTGACAGCCTGTTTCTTCTCTCGTCCAGGCTTTTTAACAAGAACTCGTGGGGATCTGGGCGCGCGCTTGTGAAAACGAAGAAATCGAGCTGAGTGTGCACGAGCCGCGGAGACATTAATTTTCGATATTGCACTGTAAATAATATCGAATCGCTCCTCTCGCTGTTCCCTCCCTCCCCTCCATTACTCTCTCATCCCTTGCGTGTGTGTACGATCGAGGGATATTGTTCCTGACAGCCGGAGCTCCCAGGGCTTTACCCTTCGGAGAGCCCACGTCGGTTCAACCACCACCGAGCCAGGAAAAAACAACGCTCTGTTCTTCTATCGTCTGGATTTTTCCTCCAGCGTTTTTTCTCCCCATCTCTCCCTCGAACAACCCTGATGATAGTCGGAACTTACTCCAACGTAGATCCCTTTCCCTTCTAGCCCTTTCGCCATTCTTGTGGACTTCGAAGTTTTGGCATTTGGTCATAAGTCCTGGGCATATCAACGCTCTGCTGCTCGTCATTGGCTGCTGAGAGTGCCGTACAAATGCGTCCCTCATCTCGCAATCGCCAATTCCAGACAACAATGCACGCGTCCGGTCTTTGCTCACTCTTGGTTGCCTCTCTCTCCGTCTCTTCCTGGCTCATTCGCATGCCGGTCAATTGTAGAAATCGTCGTGTACACGGCTGCATTGATGCACATGAATGCCCAGCATCAAGTCTCTCATTCCCTCAATGATGTTGAAGATTATTGGAATGCTTCGAGTATTGGCTCAGACCAAGACTGCTCCATCCAAATTCGTTTTCTTTACATTAGCTCTTTGGTTTTTCTCTTTGCTGTCCATTGTCACTATTTCACTTCCAATGTATATCGTGATGTCATAAAAGGGTGATCAGGGCCAAAAGAAAATGCTAATCAAAGGATAACTCAATGGATACTCATAACCAAAAATATGTCGCCAATGACGAATGTTAAGGACTTCATTCGATGACATTAGCTTTGTGGATGTAGAGGTTCTTTTTACATGTCACCATCCCCAAATTTCCCTAGCTTACTTTCTCTCCCCCCGCTTTCTTTCTGTCTGTCTTTGCGGCCGAACGCTTCGCTGAACCTCTTCAGGCACTCGAGTATCATCTCAGGCAGGCCTTGGACATTGGTACACCGATATCATTCGCTCGTGGGGAAAAGGCTTTCTTCCTCACAGTTTTGTAACGCTTGGATTGCGAACTCATTTTATCCCCCAACCCTCTCTCACAGAATAACGAGAGTCGTTTCAACCCCTCTCGAACGTGCCTCTTCATTTCCTGGCAAATCTTGCGATTTTTATCCACCGGTGATTTCAAAATGTATTATTATTATTATTATTATTATTGTTATTATTATTATTGGTGCATTGAACTCGGAAATAATTTATTTATCGACAAATCGTTCCGCTTTGTGGTGAGTATTTTTTTTTCTTCAAGATGTTAATGAAAGAGCCGAAGATTTATTTTCGTTTGGCTGGGTGGTATGCGTGAACTGCGGCTATACACTCTATACCTTTCCCCCCCTTTTTTCTTCCCCGATTCGTTTATTATCCGAGCAAGAATATTTAGCTCTTGTCGGCGAGCAAGCGAGCGCAGAAAGAAACTCGCGCGGCTCGGACAAAAGAACTCTTTCTTTCGCGTGTTCTCTTTTCGATGGAGACGAAGGTCCGAAATGAGACGGGGGACCTCCCTCGCGGACAGAAATGAAGAGAAAAAAAAACGTCTGCGTTCTCCCGTGTCTGCTCTCTTTGTACTGCTTAAAATGTAGTACGTTGAAATTGTGATTTTGCTGAAAATTTTGGATAGAACGCTGGTTTTTTTCATTTCGTGGGGGGGGGGGGGGGGGTATGAGTGTGAAACTCGGTTTCCGGAACGTTAAGGGTGATAGAACGGCCGCTATGTTGAAATGAAGGGTGTGATTGGTTCTTTAAAATTATCTCCGTAAATGTGAGGATAACAAAAATTTGGTAGAGAGCTTTTTTGTAGGTGATACAATTATCCATAACTTTTTCTTATAACTTTTTTCCCTAATGTCAATAATAAAAACGTTACAAACAAAAAATAACGTTACAAAATAAAAATGCTTCTTACCTTTTTTATAGAGCATTTTGTTATAAACAAATAATTCATGGGCAATGAATACTTTTTTAAACTAAAAACAGAACGAATGAACTTTCAAGAGACGACATTCTTTTCTCGATTAAGAATAATTAAGAATTTAATTATTATATGATTTGTATTTTCTTATAAATTTATAAATTTCTACATTTAAGATTATTATTATTTACTTTTATGAATAAATAAAAGAAGAAAGAAATTCGAATTTATTCCGTTTAAATTAAATGAACAAGAAAGAATAGAATTAAATAACCATAGGTATCAAGAAAAACAAACCGAAAAAAGAATGGAATAGGTCAAATTGTTCATAACGAAATGCTGTATAATACAGGTAAGAAGCATTTTTATTGTCAGATTTTAAATTAATAATCTTGCCTCAAAGTTTCTTATCCTCTGATTTTTATCTTTTTTTGTTTATAACTTTTTTATTATTAATATTGGCGCAAAAAGTTATCGGCAAAAGTTATGAAGAATTGTATCAGCTACAAAAAAGCTCTCTACAAACATTTTGTCGGCCTCACGGTTATGGAGATAAGTTTTAAAAAACCCGGCCAATTTAAAACGACTGAGATTAGAGAGTGATGATGATTGATAATTTCGAAATAATTATCGAAAAACTTAACAAGACGATAAAAAAAGAAACTACTGCTCGAAATGAAATTATTAACAATTTTTTAATACCGACGTAACCTACCTTTCACTACCTCCCTTGACAACACCGAAAAATGAATAGAAACAAACCGAATAAAAAATAGGTTAAATTGTTTATAACAAAATGCTCTATAAAAAGGTAAGAAGCATTTTTATTGTCAGATCTCAAATTAATTAATAATCTTGCCTCAGTTGTTTATCCCCTAATGTGTCATAATATTTTGTTTATAACTTTTTTATTATTGATATTAGCGCACAACGTTATCAGAAAAAGTTATGGATAATTGTATCAGCTACAAAAAAGCTCTCTACAAATTTTTTGTCAGCCTCACAGTTACGGAGATAAATTTAAAAAACCAATTCACCCTTAATATCAAGATAGAGGCCGTTTTAACACCCTTAACGTCCTGGAAACTGAATTTCACACTCATGGCCGTACTCCCTATGAAGTGGAAAAAAAATTTCACGAGGCCTTTTTTGAAGCACCATTTGACCATACCAATGCCCGATTGAAAGTAAGAGACCCGCAATCACCATTCTCGGTTCAACGCAACAACGGTTGCAGCCACTCTCATCCTTTTGTTCAATGCCCGGATGGCATTAACCTCTCTCTTGCCAGAAAAGTTTTCCCGATTGAACGTGGTAAGACATAGGAGAGGGGAGTTAATTACCGAGGAGGGTGGGGTAGCCTAAATTAACGGGGAAAGGGTCCAGCGCAAATGGAGGAATATCAACTGCCAGCTGCGCAAATTTCCCATTATCGCGTCCTCAGAAATCGTTTCCTTCGCGACCATCGTCCATCTTCGTATTGCCTTCGAAACCGTTTGCAGGCCCAACTAACCTCTCTGCGTTTTATAGAAACGAGGTCCTCGCCTCTCCTACGCCTGGTTCTTGCTTTTGCTGTTTTTTGCTTCACCGCCAGAGACCCACTTAACGACTTCCGGCTCCGAAAATGAGAATTCGCGACAGCCCGAACGTGAAGATTCGCCGCGTACAGTAACGATAACGGCGTGTATTTTTGACAAATGAATTGGTGGTCCGAGAGCTGCACGTGACGAAGACGAAATGGGCTTTGAGAATTCCCGCAAGATTTATTAGTACCCACAGCCACGCGTAATTTGACCGTGATTTGTGAGTTGCCGCATTTCGAAAGTATCGAGTATTGGGCTCTTCGTTTTTTGTCTCCCAATGAAAGACAACCGTGTCCAATGAGCGTGGTCACGGTTGGTATTTGACGCCTGACAGTATGGAGGGTACAGTACAGGAGTTCAAACTCCGTAGGGAAAGCGATAGAAAGACGTGGGCAAAAATGTAAAAAGTTCTTCGAAAGAAAAATGTAGGCAGGCTCCACAAATGAAAAGCCGACAGGTCATCACTGTGCGGCCATAGCCGTTGAATTGTCAAGATCATAAAGCCACAGCGTTTGAGCTGAGATGAGAAAACGGCCGAGGATGCTACGGCGGCCACGGCACACGAAACAAAATGAGGGGCTGACATTGTTGTTGTATGCTCTTTGCTTCAGGCTTCCATCACCATACAACAAGCAAGCGGGTGCCGGTGGCC
The DNA here is from genome assembly GCA_964007375.1 of Ophion obscuratus. NCBI lineage: Eukaryota > Metazoa > Arthropoda > Insecta > Hymenoptera > Ichneumonidae > Ophion > Ophion obscuratus. The sequence goes on from OZ023320.1 coordinate 45,640,129, forward strand.
CTGGAATTGGTCCAGGGGGTACGAGCATCCCGTTGCCAGCGACCGTAGCCGCTACGAGAAGATGCCCTCCGGACAAGGTCAGGCCGGCTCCATCCCCTGCTCATCAAACTCAACTCGGTAAGTTCGTCAACGACGCGCCCAAGGCGCCTTTTCCAACTGGTCGTCCATTCCTATCCCTCCTCCGCATCCCCCGTACACTTCAAAGCTTGTCCGCGCTCTGTCCGTTGTTCCAATCAAATCCTGACGCTGATTTTATTTGCCCGACAATTAAGAGAGCCAACTGCCGCCTTGAGGTTGCACTATTTTTGGACATTGCGTGCGCGTGAATACTATATGTACTCACTCAACACGGCAGTCTGCATGCTCCATGTTATCACCGGAAGATGAAAGTGAAAATGAGAGTGATACGGGAAAGAAGGCAAGGGAAAAAACGCACCACCCCCAACGAAGTGGTGGAGCTGTTGATGCTCTTCCCAAACTTGGAAGCCTTTTGAGCTCAAACGGTAAAGTAGGATGAGAACGAGAGGAACGGGATGAAGCAACAAATTCAATTGAAGTTTGTGGTAATGGAAGTGAAAAGTTGCCGAGACTGGAATCTCGGCAAAACGAATGAGGAAACTTTGTCATCTTGATACAACAGCTGTATAGCAGTCTTGTGAAACGTGTCCCTAATCTTGGGAACAATCTATTCAAACTTGGAATTCACATATGCTGGCGTTCGATCAGCCTCAGATGCGCCAATTTTCTTGGATTCGATTACAATCATCCAGATGATTCAGTTCAAGCAAAGATCCCATTACTTGAAAAATCAAGGAGAAGGTTGGCAGTTCAGATAGGAAATTTTGATTAACCCAAACGTACATTATGCCCTCGAGGATGGGTTTCGGGTAAAGCCCCATGAGGTTATCAACCCTTCCGCTGAAGACGATGATTCTCAGTGGCGGGATTTCCTATGACATCCCATCGGGTCCGATTTTCTGGAAGCCAAGCTCCCGTCTGTTGGGTATCTCTTTTACGGTACGTTGCACACTTAATCGCGAAAGACACGCGCTCGTCCCCCCACATTCTCATCATTCGCCACGAGCTCTCTTCCTCTTGGGGCACTAACTATGAAAAAACACCTACATTAGCGGCTATTAGTCGCGCCAATGGCTTCTGTCTCGTTCGACGACGACGACGATGACGCACGTAGACGTCCGCGCGTGTCCCAGGGATTATACCGGAAAAGGCGGAAGAGCCGTGGCGAAACAAAAATCTCATTTTCTCCGGTAACGAGAAGATTATCGTTGAAATAAGGAGAACGACGATATTCCTAGGATCTACGCGTTCCACGGCCTTATTAATATTTAGAGATGAGAATGGAATTTAGCGTCCGGTATGCCCATTAAGCCAGTCTCCAAGCTTTTAGCAACCCTTTTTAGGGTGCGAAGGGAGAGAGCCGTTCCCGCGTCCATCACCAACCCCTGCGACTCGCGCCTTCCCCGGGGCGACCGACGCCACCGCCGAAGAGTGAACAAAAAATTGCAACTACAGCACGCCTGAGTGGCTCCGCTCAAATGTACGCCCCCGATCCTGTTCGTTAGGAAGGAAAGACACGGCCTGATCCTCGTTCATCGACTGGTGGAAGCGCGGTCTACCATATCGAGAAGCCTTGGCCCGAAACGACACTTGGTCGGGTGACCGTTTTATGAACCCAGGTTGTCCATTTCTCCTGTGCCCTTCTGCAAATGCGATGCAGTTGCGCATTAGGATAAGGCAGTTGTCGACAGCACTCTGGAGATAAGAACTAGAAATGGTTAAGTGATGGTGAAGAGTATGGGGTGGAATCTCTGATTTGATCCTAAAACGCTGCCAGGTCATACTAAGGTACGCTGGCGATGTTCTAATTCCATTTTGCCGCTGGGAATGCCCAGATTGGCGTTTTCGCCAACTAGATCCAGCTTTTGGCATCCAGCTCATAAACGAATCGACGGAATCATAAATTGGAAAATGTTGGTCATATTGTCGGCGTGCAAGAAACGGCGCATTGGTGAGAACGCTTATCGTAGCTTCAAAATCGATACAGTGGCTCTTTTATGTTGAAAGCACCTCCAATGTTTCTCCCTCTGTCGCTGTTTCATTCCCTTCGGTAGCCTGTTCCGTTTTTCCCGCAACTGTTATGTGCGTTCAGGTTGCGTATGGCAATAATGCCGGCATCTTTGTCCACGGGGATGTGAGAGCTAGAGAAAGAGAGAGTGAGAGAGATTGAGGGCTAACTCTCCTGTGGCTGTATACAAGAGGGGAGGTGAAAGTACGCGTGGCATCACCCCACGCGCTTTATACTTTAGTCCAGCTCTCTCTCTCTCCAGTCCCGCGACTACCAACATTTTAGGGCGCCCACGGCCAGATGTGCACCGTCGATTCCCAGGGGTTTTCAAACCCATTCTATTGGTCCAACCAGCGTTCAACGTTGCTACCCTCCAACCCTTGAATACATATTAGACGGTAGCCGATACATAAACATCGTTGGCTCCTCCATCGCGCGCTTCCATCGCAAATTCATGAATTCAGCGGTAACAAATTTATCCACATTAATAGTATCTCATTTGCATGAACAAGCACTATCCTTTTCTCTTTGGTTTAACATCAATTGTGTAGTGATCAAATATCGAATTACGTGAACGTAAGATTAAACGATGAGACAATTGTGCGTTGAGAGTCACGGCTTGAAGTTCGTTGGGATGCGAATGATGTACGAACGGACAGGATAGGCTGTGTTTGAAAGGCGCTCGAGTTGCCTCCCAATTTCCAAGGAAGAGTTGATCCGCAACTTTTATCCGATAAATTCACTCTTGATGCGGCCACGGTGTTCTCCAACTGCGGAGTATCTTAACTTTGGATTTGGAGCTGAATGAAGCTGCTCTACGGTGAAATTGGGCACCGCTGTTGCGCAAAGGAAGGAAACGAAAGGTATCATACGGCTGTGGCGAATGTTGGACCTCACGCAGTAACGCACAAGATTTTGGGGAGCGTGGATTTAATTGTTGCCGATGGTTGAGCACGGCTCTCTCATGCCTACCATACGCGGATGTTACGGGGAGGATATGTACACCCCCGCGGCTTGTATATCACGTGCACCCCTCTCACAGTTTTGTACTCTACAGAGCTTGTAAATCCACGGATCCCCCTGGGATCCTTCAACCCTTCGGGATGTCGCGCGGACCAGGCGAATTAATTAGCTTTACTTGAGCACCACTGATCCACTCCACGGCCTGGACTTGAGTATTCCGATACAGTTTTCCAGACAGCCCGAGATGGACGGTCGGTAGTGCAGCTTTCATACAGAATGACAGCGGTACTCTCCACATGATGGCATTTGGCGAGACTCTGGGATTATGGCCCAAAATGCCGGATATTCGGATGCGGTAGACAGAAGTGTGGAGGACTTGACGATTCATAGGCTGACATGATTGGTGTGAATATTATAGTGCACGGTTCTCGCCCAAACACATCGTATACAAGCTTGCGGAATAGTTGATACCCTGGAACAAATGCCTTTTCGGACATCACTAGCCTGGCGAAGCATGTTGAAGGGGTGAGCCAAAATTTCTTGCCAGTGGATATTCGAATGCAACGGGTATAATTGTGGACTTGGTGGTTCGTAGGACATGATTGCTGTGAATATTGTAGTGATAGGTTCTTACCCAAACAAACCCTATTAAGCATGCAGGCTTGTTGGTGGTATCGTAAATGGGGTTTCGAACATTATGAACCTAAAAGTACTTCTTCAAAAGTAGAGCGATAATATCTTACTGAAGGAGCCTCACGCGCCATTGGTATTGATCAATTCAAACCTGTCTGCATTGATCAATACCAATGCACCATTTTGGCCAATGATGTACACCAGCTCATTGAAGCTGAAGACAGCGTGCGCCTTCCTCTCAAGCAGGTACCTTAAGAGCTCTCCACTAGAGCTTCAAAGCACTCGGAGATATCAGACAAATCGGTATTTACGATTGAAGACCGTTTTTTTTGTATGCTCGCGTTTCTCTTTCTCTCTATTGAATTCTCTTGAATCGACTAGGCCTCGCACGTCCCAATGGATTCTCGTGTTTTGTTGGTCCAGCTCCCCGAGTCCCCCGGAAGCAAAAGGACGCTTCGGGGGCTAGGTCATGGTTTTTCCTGGCATGCGAAGACTATGTGCCCGGGGGGAATCCGGAGAAGCACGATTCAACCCACAAGTTCACGCTTCGGTGAATTCATACACAGCATGCACGAGCTGCCCCACGTTAACGACACAAAAAAATTATGGAACGTACAGAAATATATTTTTTTTAAATAGTCGGGGCACCGTTCCGAGGGGAACGAATATCGGAACGTGATGTACGTAAGAATCATACATCATGGTTTTTCTAGTGGACATCATTTTTCTATTGGACCACTGCCCAGTTGAGTTGTCAATCACACGCCTCCACTTTGGTCCAACCACATCATATCGGTAAATTTGTTTTTGAGCACTGTATGATGCTCTTGAGAGACATCTGAAGATGTCTGATTGAGGACTGCTTCGGGTGGATGATATCTGAAGATATCTCATTGAAGACAGCTGAAAATGTTTGATTGAAGACTTTTGAGATTTTTCATTGAAGACGTCTAAAGATGTTTGATTGGAGACACCTGGCGATGTTTGATTGGAGTCATCTAAAGACGTTTGATTGAAGACATCTGACGATGTCCGATGTAAGGCAATTCTCTGACCTCTTGAAACCTCACAAATTAACTTAGAGGTCGTATCAGTAGAAAAACCACATTACTGATTCTTCGAATCGGACCCTTGACTTATCAGGTCCGTATAGATTTGCGCGTGTACGTGTAGACCCTTGGGGAAATCTCTTTCCCCCGGAAATCATCGTTTCCATAAAGGGCGCAGTGTCACAGGGGTTCTTATTTCGAGCGAACAACTTGGTGTATACTTAGTCGCAGTATAACTTCGCGTTTTCCACCACTACATAAACCTGATAAATCCCAGGAGCATCAGTGGGATATCTGGCACCGGAACTTCGTGAATTCCTGCTTTAGCCCAGTGCTCTCGCTATCGCCCCTTCCTCAGCCCCACTCGTCCTCCCTGAACAATCACCCTCCTGGTACGGGAAATTTCGTGCCGATTCAAAGCTCCTTCAATGAAGATGGCCGACGGATTTTGATAAATTCATCCCAATCAGAAGACACAAATTACAATAAATCAAACAGAAGATAGAAATGGATTGAGTTTCTCTTTTCAATATGTGAAATAGTGAACGTAACCCAAACAATTCAAAACGTGACGATTGATTCGTCACATATTCGGCATGGAATGCCGCATATCAATGCGCGCTTTACCATCCTCTTTCATTTGCTCACACCCTCCCGAGATTACTCTCGCCGGGGGTGTGTTCTGCACACGAAGGGAAGCGCGCGTTTTTCCTGCCGGGGACAAACTTCACCGCAGCTGCTACGAGACCCTTCATCGCGAGGAAGAAGCTTCCGAGCTGGCTCCTTGGGCAAGGAGGATCGGTGTGACTTTGTCGTCGAGTAAGGCAATCGCAAAGGGTGGAAGTTTGAAGGGAAGAGTTCGAAATCCAACTGCCCCGTGTAGAATAGTAACGATTAGGGTAACGGCGAGGGAGAAGGATCTTTTTAACGTCGAAAAAGAGATGGTTTGGTTGAATCAACTGCGTGGGCCCGTTGGGTATTTTTGATGCTAACATGCTTTTGCTTGTACCAAAATATTTATCCTGATGAAATGTTTATATTTGAAGCGTCCGTGTCATCACAAATTAACTTTTCATTGTTAACTTCCAAGAAATCGACTCAAGTTAAACAATTGTTTTAGCAAGCTATTTGACTACCACTAAATGACCAATTAGCAGATGTTGAAGTTCAGTAGGCCGAAATCCAGGCATATTTTTATTTTATTCGATCAACCCATTTCTCTCGGCGTTTCGACCCACTCCTCAGCTTCACCCTCGGCAGGTTATTTTTTTTATAGACCCAGGGGAAGAGACCGCAGGATCGATCGGTTATTTCATCCCTATCTGAACAAAGGAAACATCATTTCCATAAATGCTGATGCTGTACAGAAATTTCGATTGTCATGCATTATTCACTCGAGAAATGTGCAGCTCCAAGATATTCCTCGAATTGATGAATAAATACAGATCATAAAGGTCTCGGAGCTTTCGTGAAAATTCGAGGAACGAAGATATCGTAGTCTCCTCCGGCTCTCATTGTTGGCTTTCTGTCGGTCTCTTTCGTTGTTCGAATTTTTTGTCGACGTTGCATTTAATCGCTTGGGAATGCTTCAACGGGTCTCTCGGTAATTCCAGAAATGAATGACTAAACGAAAAGGCACCCGGGAACAACGAGCTTCCATCGTGAGGCTATACATTCTCCTTGGCAAATTCTTCTTCTTCTTCTTTTTCATCGCCTTTTTTATGTGGCGCTTAAAATGAGGCTGGGCGCCTCGTCCACATACGCGCACGTGCACCCACGAGCCAGACACGTATCCTACTTGTATGCAGCGGAGAACGATAAAAGAGACGAATTGAAAGACGAAAGCAACGATGAGGGAAAATTGGAGTAGCGCATCGTCACAAACGTAACAACGGTACTGGGTCTTTAACCCTGAGATGTTCCGTCGTCTCTTCTTATTTGCCTCGTTCATTGGTGAGGTTTTTTTTTACGATGGACAGTCTTTTGAGGGCAAAAGATCTATTGGAACTTTAATCCAAAATCAAAATATTTGTTTAAAAGAATTTAATGTTCCGAATGATTCTTAAAGGATTTCTCAATTATTCTAAAAATGTATTTTAGATAAAAGATATTCGAGAGATATGTTGGCAACGTCACGAGAAATAGAAAATTAGGAATTAAAATCTATAAATTAGGAATGGAAAATCAGGAAATTTAATCGTTTACTGGTTTTTTACAATTGACAGTCTTCAGCCATTCGGTTCGCGGCAGAGCCGAACATTGAGGACGAAAGATTCATTGGAAGTTTAATCCAAAAATAAATTTTTTTTTAAAGATTTGAATGTTCTGCAAGATTCTCAAAAGATTTTTCAATTATTATAAAAATATATTTTAGATACCGAATATTTTTTAAAATCGACGGAAATAGAAAATTAAAAATAAAAATCAGAAAACGAAGTTTAGAAATTAGAAATGGAATATCGGATAATTTAAGATTTCGTGAACGATGAATCTTTCATCGTTGGGAAGCAAAGGAAATTAATTTTTTTGTTAAATGTACAAATTCGTTTGTCCGATTTAGGCTGTGGAAATCTCTGAAACGTTTTTACGTATCCTTATTAGAGATTTACGACTACAACTTGAAGAAAAAGACTTTGGCTAAGGATAAAAATTTAAAAATAAAAAAAAAACATCGTTGCATTTTAACGTTGCAAGCTTTCACTTCGTAGATTTCTAATGTTCTCAAAGATTCTGAAAAGATTACGAAATTATTCTAAAAAGATAATAATGAATATTAACATTCTGAACTCGAAATGCTTCATGAGTTCAGACCTTAGAGTGTCAACATTTTTTATTCCAATTTATGATATTTTCAATCCCAAGATCATTAACATTCTAAATTCCTAATGAATTTTGAATTAAGAATGTTAGGACTTCTGATTATAATTTCTAACATTTTAACACCTAAATTCATTAGTATTCTAAATGCTCACATTAACATCAACGTTCACAATACTTGAAGAATTTAGATTGTTAGCATTTTTAAGGAAATTTATGGCATTCTGCATTCTTATATATATCATTTTCAGTTTTCAATTCATTAACATTCCAATTACTAAATTCATCAAGAATAAAAAATTTGATTGGTCATGTTCACGTTAGAATTCTAAATCGTAAATTCTCAATCCTTATTAAGGGGTTGGCCACTCCGGAGGCCGAAATAATAGGCTTTTTGGGGATTTTTTTTTTTCAAAAAAACTACAAAATAAATCGATATTACAAAAAAGGGTGTTTATCATACATGTCAGTGACTGTATACAATATTTATTTTGAAGCGATTAATTTCAAAATGGCGGCTGTGCAGCGTTTATTTCAAAACTGCATTTTTTAAATTGGCCGGAAACATAACTCAGACAATTTTCATCCGATTCACTTGAAATGTTGAATATATCTTGAAAAATACATTGTCTATGGAAGTACGTAGAATTTTTTTATGCTGCATCATTCATTTGTTATTAACAATTATCTGACGAAATTTTTCACTTTCCAAAAATTTCCGAAATCAGCATTCACGTTCTAAATTCTAAAATTATCATTAACATTCTAAATTCCAACATTATCATTAACATTCTAGATTCTAACACTCTCATTACCATTCTAAATTCCAACACTAAAATTGACATTCTAAATTCTGAAATTCCGTTACAAATCAACTAAAACTTCACAAACCGAAGACTCAAATAATTTTCTCCGAATCCAACCTTTTTTTTCCTTCCTCAATTTTTTCCTCGCCACAACTTGATCCTTCTCACCTTACATTTCAAATTTCCTGCCGCCTGCCACAAATGAGCACCGCTTCATTTTTCCTCCAAAAACTTCCTCCCTCCTCTCTGTTCCTCGCTCTTCGTTTTCGCACTCTGGCACACGATTCACCGGGCCGCGTTCGGTACAGCTTACGCACGTTTGTGGTTCTTTAAATCTCTTACGGGGTTAAAAATACTGCTCGCTATCGTCGAATGTAGCGTGTCAAGTTCTAAACACACATATGTATCTGCGTGCTGGCCCTGTCATACTATATATACATCTTTGCATCTGCCTGTTTCGTGGCCTGTCGTTTGCACGCCCTTTTATAGCTGCAAGAGACCACGATATTCCTGCACACTTTGTGTCGAATGAAAAAATAAGAATAAAAATAAGGACCGAGCGAAGGGGAAGAAAAAATAGGAAGTTCCATGTGTCGAGGGTCGCATTCGCGCTGACAAGAAGTGAAGTGAAAGGGTCGAAGGTAAATGCAAATATATATATATATATATATATATATATATATATATATATATATATATTATAAAGTCGTTCAAGGTCATTTCGAACACCTATTAAAATGAAATACAAATCTAAATATCTCGGATCACTACCAAATATTTGGTAATGATCCGAGATATTTAGATTTGTATAATCGATACTGACCTTGAATGGCCTTGAACGACTTTGACCCCCTAATATTTTTTATGCGGCTTGAGGAGTTCCACAAGATGGTTGAAAAAAAATGTACCATTCCATTTTAAAAAGTGGAGGTGACCTTCACTATGCGTCAGCGCTTCGACCGAAATAAAAAAAATTGGTCGCATTTGATGCTCACATCGTACAACTTTTGTACGGAAATTTTTTTTTGTGACGTCGATAATTACCGAGTTCTTTCGGGTGGCAGAGGTGAGAGGGACACCCTGTATGAATGTATATATGTGTGTGTATACATATATATATATATATATATATATATTAGACTGATTCAAAAAAAAATTTTCCTTCTGGATTCTCGTGCTATTGTTGGGCACTGACAAAACAAAATTTCTCTAAAAAGATGGGCGCGGTCACTCAATTTTTAGAGGTGGCTATCTCGACTTTTTTGTATTTGAATTTTTTTTAACGAACGTATTGCATTTAAGCATATTCATGGCTTCGGATTACGGATAAAAATCACATCCAGCAGCTTTTTCGTAACAAAAATAAACTCTAACAATTTGAAAAGGGTGCAATATTCACAATTCAAATTCAGGTAGATCAATAATGGCGTCCATACTACTCTCGTTATTCATGTAGATTTATTTATACGCATTAACATTTCGCACTTTTTACGAAAAATTAAATTATAAGCTTTTATTCATAAATCGTATATTTACATTTTCAAAATGCTACGCTTATATTATCTTCAAACTCATTTACATTTCTTCCCAGCCATTCTCGAGTTCGTTAACATTTTGGGCAGAACGAAAATGTGCAACGTTGAACAGTTTGTCCAAATCTCTCTTAAATTTACGCTCCTTCGATATTTGTGACGGCAAATTCTTTTTAACTCGATTTTTTTAAAGTTGTTTCCAGACTAGATGGAGTTTTATTGATTTCAAGATTGCGTTATTCAACCGACGCGTTGGAATTTCAACACATTTCCATTGTTCGAAAATTTCTTTCATCGTTTCGTGTGCACTTCGACGTATGGTCAGTTTTTCTCTGTTATGTTTGTAAAAGAACAAACTCAAAACTTTTCCGATTTTTATCCGTAATCCGTAGCCATGACTATGCTTAAATGCAATACGTTCGTTAAAAAAATTCAAATACAAAAAAGTCGAGATAGCCACCTCTAAAAATTGAGTGACCGCGCCCATATTTTTAGAGAAATTTTGTTTTATCAGTGCCTAACAATAGCACGAGAATCCAGAAGAATTTTTTTTTTTTTAATCAGTCTAATATATATATATATATATATATATATATATATATATGTTTTACTTTCCGTAACGAAGCGGAACTAAGGGGCTTCCTGACTAGTACGACGAATGTACGGTGTCGAAAAATCTACAACAAAAATTCTGTTTTTTTTTTATTTCTTCATTTTCTTCATCGTCCAAAATCGTCTATTGTAAATTTGAGCTGTACATCTCTCATATAAGAATTCCCACAAACGTTCAAATTATTTACGTAGCCGAAATTTACCATAAAGAAAATTCGGCTACGAAACTTTCGTTGCGTTCCAACGATGCAAACTTCAGTATCATTGATATCCTGTACAGGGTAGAGAGTATTCAATGGTTAGGTTTAATGATTTTTCATGGCCGGTTCGAAAACAAATATAGCGTATTTTCATATTGAGTAGCATTTGCCAAATAAGAGTTAACATTCGGAAGGGAAAAAAGAAAATTTTATAATATTTTGAAATCAGCACAACGAAGATAATTACATTCTAAATACACAACCCCCTTAAAAAAACTATTTTTCAATTAAATCAATTTATATATGCCCACTTACTTGCATTTTCGATAATTTTGTCTCGATGGCGGGATGCACAAAAAAGGTTGTTAGGAGTATTTAATGTACGGAATATAATTCAAAATGAAATTTTGATTTTGGCTCATTTTTTTATGGTAAATATTACTCATTACAAAAATACGCTTTATTTTTTTTTCGCGAGGGACTTGGAAAACCATCTAATATCATATGTTTTTCGGTGGCAACACTTCCGCGCCAGATTAAAAAAAAAAACACTTGCCTACCTTGCAATTGTCACCATGTATATCTTTCTTCAAGAGAAAGTGATATGAATTTATATATATATATATATATATATATATATATATGAATCAACGTCGTGCACTACTCCGACCTCTCCAATTTAAAAGTCGCTAAGCCGAGCCTCACAAATAACTCCCGACTGTACCACACAACGCAATAGGAATACAGTGTACGTTAGACGAACGATGCATTTCGCTGGAATTGAGAAAGCTCCAAGACGTTGGCGTTAAAAAAAAAGCGCTGAAATCAGGAAAAGTGCACGATCTGTATAATGTCAAAGTTTGCATCGTTGGTGTGCAACTAAAGTTCATTTTTTTTTCTATGAAAAGAACGGCACAACTAGTGTGACACTTTCAAAAAATCTATTTTTTATGCATTTCTCGATAGTCTGTAACTTCAAGAATAACATACTAAAATTTCAAGTACGGATCTCAAATAGTTTTTTAACTACAGCCTTCTAAAGAGCATCTGCACTTTAAGAGGCTATAGGATATTTTTATCGTTAAACGCGTTTTTCTCAAAAATATATTTTTCAAATTTGCTGCAGTTCTAATTCGAATACAAAATTATCCGATCGACTTGAATCTCGTTTTAGCGTATTTAGTTATTTGTTTCTTCGTACAATGACTTTATAGTTTTTCGATTGGATAAAAAATGTCAATTCGCCATGCAAAAAACCATCAGATTTTTAAGCGTAATTTGAAAGTTTTTTTCTTCAAAACTCCGCCATTTTGTTGGATTTTTTTTTCGCAATCCTACGTCACTGTACAGGCAATACCTTCTAGTTGAACGGACCTTTTTATTTTTTGATTTCACGCCCTCTGAAGACCGCAATCACTGCAGCAGTGGGAGAACTTTTTTTTGGAGACGGGAGACGGCTCATGAGTCGCTGAAAATTGAAGATTTTCATACAAATAAATTACTGTATATACATAATTTTTACATAAATTTATCCTCGAAAGTTCAAAACATTCGATGCGATACTTTTCTTTTAATAAATTCTCGAAAATCACCTTTTTGGGCAGTTGGGACCTGAGACGGCTAAAAGTAAGGTTATGTTTGAGAATTTTTGTTGTGTATAAAACTGAATTTTATTGAACAACGATGATATACATTTTAAAGTATGACATTTTATCTACGTTGTGTGAAAATTTGGTTAAAAAATTTCAACAGGTAAAAAAGTTACAGCCGTTCTCCTGGAACGTGTTTTTGTTGACAGCATTTGCGGTACCAGAAGTGCCTTTGCCATTTTTTTGTCTAAAAAAAATATATCTTCGTTTCTTAAGGGGGGAGGGGGTCAAGTTAATTTGCTATAAAAAGCATATTTACGATATTTTTTTTGACGACACAGTTATTATATATTTATTTATGTAATTAGTATATAATAAAAGGACATTTGAAGAATATTCTGTAAAATATTCATAAATAATTATGCAGAAATGAGCCATTGACAACAAATCTTCGCAGACGCCTCAAAAAAAAGTTACATTGCGGTGAACCGTATAACCCATAACTGGATCATTTGAAATCGAAAAACCAGAAAGATTTCATTAGTTTATAAATTCCTTAAGGGGTAAGGCCACTGTAACGGCCCAAAAAAAAAAGGTTTTTTCACTAATTTTTTGCTCCCGAAATTGAAGGTATTTGAAAAAAAACTTTTAATGGTTTTATCGGGCCTACATTAAACTTTATTATAAAATTTTTTTACAGTAAAAAAAAACAAAATGGCGGTTCCACAGCTATCTTCCCGGGACATGTTTTGCTTCCAGGGCTCCGCGGCACGCAGCACCACTGATGCACTTTTGAATCTAGAACAAAAAAAAACCATTAATCTAGAGGGCTATAGCTAGAGAATGTCGATCGGATTTTAAAAAGTATCAATTTTTGTGGATTTGGCGTGCGTTTGAAAAAAAAAATTGATTTTTGACGAAAAAGACGGCAAGTTTTTTGTTAATAAAAAATCAATAAATAAAGTTCTTGAAAATTCCGATCGACATTCTCAAGATAATGTAAATGTTGACATCTGGTTAAAATTTCAAGTAAAAAAAATGAAAATTGTTCGAGTTATGCTGCGTGCCATTTTGAAAAACCATGTTTCGAGAAAAACGCGTTTAAAGTTTTGCGAATAGTTTTTTATTGGAAAAAATTTAAAAAAGAAGTTAAAAGGATTTAAACTATTTTTAAACTAGAGGGTTTAAACTATTTTTTAAGCCAATAAAAAAAAATCGATTTTTCAAAAAATTTACAGTGGCCTTACCCCTTAAGGTCACGCTGCCGGATTTTTCTTAATTGATTTTTTAATTTTTGGATACACTTAGAAGTCAAAATACCGATTTTTCATTTAAAAAATCGGAAATTTTGTTATTGTAAAAATAAATTAAAAATATAAAAAATATTAAAACCGAAATATTAGACCGTATTTGAAAATGGTGAGTGCGAGAAAAACGCGTCTAAAAGTTTGAAAGTTTTCTGCACCCGAAAATCCGAAATTAAACATCAATAATTGAGTGTTTTTTTTTATATACTTAAATAGAATCATCGATGCCCATAAAGCATTCATATGACAAAATGTTTTAAAAACGCCAAATAAAATACCTTACCCCTCCCCCTCAAAGTAGATATATAAAACAAGTCCTTCTCAAGCCGGAATTTCAAAAATTATTTTTTTTTCGCGCCATGCCAGTCACTGGAATAAAACAGGCGATTTTTCACCTCAAAGGCATGTACAAGGTCAACATAACCTCAAAAATTTTGCAACCCAATTTTCTCATAGATGATTTAATTTTTTAGGAAAAAACAAAGCATTAGGCTCTGGAGAATTCCATGACGCAGAGCTTAATGATTTCCTTTTGCCCTAAATATCATTCATCTCTGAGGAATCTCTGTTTAAAAATATCAGCTATCTCTCTCGCACTCATATGTCACGTGGTACATCTTCTACTTCGCCTTAAAATTGTTCAGTAGTTATGATGAAAAAAAAAAAAATATGCCAGGTATAAAAAAACGGCTCGACAAGCACTCGATTATTGTGTGAAGCATAACTGTTCAATACTTGATCCCGATCGGTCCATTGATGGCGGAGATATTTCTGGTACCGATTTTGAAAACAATGTTTCGAGTAAAACGCGTTTAAAGTTTGCTCGGGCCGTTAGACGTTGATCACCCGGTAAGTTACAAAACGCTATAATTTCGTCATTACTGCGAATTTCCTTATGAAATTTTTCAGGGTAGACACTCAAAGGATAGAACCGTAAAACTTTGAACAGGTTTTGGAAGTTTTTGGTAGGTAATTTTTTTTAACACCCAAAATTCCAACTTTTCTTGCTCCAATAGAACAATGTGTCCTTTGGCTATCGAATGTATAAAAAAAGTTAAGCCCCCCACACACAATTTGATATATATATATATATATATATATATATTTTAAAGTGTCAAGTCGCCCCGAATGTAGAATTTCTTTGACAGGGCATTGAAATGCAACTTATGTCCAAAATTTCGGGATACTTTGACATTATTTTGATTTAAAAAAATTATATTTTATGAATTATACATGGAATTAAATGAAAAGCAACGATTTTTTACAATCAAATTGTCATCTTTATTATGGGAGGACACGACTGTCGCAGGCCGAAAAAAGGTCGTTTTTACCCATTTTTTTCTCTATTGGATTATTTATTTCTGATTCGGAAAAAAGTTATGTTATTATGCATACATTTAACTAATTTCGATTAAATTTTGATTTTTTTTTCTAATTTACACGAAAATAAAGAAAATGGTTTTCTCAGAACCATGTTTTTGAAAACAGCACGCAGCAGAACTCGAACAATTTCCGTCCTATCGACTTGAAATTTTAACTGTCGCTTCTTACATTGCTCTAACAGTCAACTACGAGCGTTTTTTCGATTAATTGAAGATTGTAAAAAACATATCACTTTTGATAGGAAAATTATGGTTGAAAAAAACCAACTTTTTTTCAAACTCGTCGCTATTTTTTTTTTAAATTATTTTTTAATTTTCCCCCGTACTGGACTGCTGAAAATAATATAATTAACAAAAATATTTCACTCTTAGTTCCGGGACTAAATTTGCGACAGTCCTACTGCGTGCCGCGGAAAGGGTTGGCTGAAAACCAGTAATGCTATAGCGACTCGCTCGCCGCCATTTTGTATTATTTTGACAAATAATTTTTTTTTACATACTTCATGTCTATCTTAAGGAGTAAGGCCACTGTAACGGCCCAAAAAAAAAGGTTTTTTCACTAATTTTTTGCTCCCGAAATTGAAGGTATTTGAAAAAAAACTTTTAATGGTGTTATCGGGCATACATTAAACTTTATTATAAAATTTTTTTACAGTAAAAAAAAAACGAAAAAGGCGGTTCCACAGCTACCTTCCCGGGACATGTTTTGCTTCCAGGGCTCCGCGGCACGCAGCACCACTGGTGCACTTTTGAATCTAGAACAAAAAAAAACCATTAATCTAGAGGGCTATAGTTAGAGAATGTCGATCGGATTTTAAAAAGTATCAATTTTTGTGGATTTGGCGTGCGTTTGAAAAAAAAAATTGATATTTGACGAAAAAAACGGCAAGTTTTTTGTTAATAAAAAATCAATAAATAAAGTTCTTGAAAATTCCGATCGACATTCTCAAGATAATGTAAATGTTCACATCTGGTTAAAATTTCAAGTAAAAAAAATGAAAATTGTTCGAGTTATGCTGCGTGCCATTTTGAAAAACCATGTTTCGAGAAAAACGCGTTTAAAGTTTTGCGAATAGTTTTTTATTGGAAAAAAATTAAAAAAAGAAGTTAAAAGGATTTAAACTATTTTTAAACTAGAGGGTTTAAACTATTTTTTAAGCCAATAAAAAAAAATCGATTTTTCAAAAAATTTACAGTGGCCTTACTCCTTAATAAACGTAAAAGTTCTTTTGACGATGTATTTTACTGCGTTCTTAAAAAAAAAAAAACTAAAAGCATACGGTCGAAAATGGGGAGTTACAGGGGTGTCCTCCCTTAAGGAAACATTTTACATAAAAATATCAAGTACCTGGGGTACTATTGTCGGCACTTGATGAGTTTTATAATTGACATTGAGATCAATATCAACTTGAGCAACATTACAATCAACTTTAGCAACATTATGATAAATTTGAACAACAAATTGTTGTTCAAGTTTCTTTGGGTTGGCCCAAACCCAAACAAACCCAAAAAAACTTGAACAACAAAATTGTTGTTCAAGTTTATTGCCGCACGCGCAATAAACTGGTTTATCCCCACGCGCAATATTGGTTTATCCCCGCACGCGCTGCGCACACATTCAAACGGCATTTTGGCGCTTTGTCAAAGTAGCCTCAAAAACGGCCAAAGTTTTTTTCATTAAGGGCTTACATACAGGTGTATGTAGCCCTTAATGATAATCGGTAAAATTAACTGTGGGCCCGAGCGCACTCTCTGAGCCCTAACTCAACTTCTGTGCACTCGAAGCTACGCTCGTACGTGCCCCATTGTCCGCAACCTTGCGAGCAAGCTCCAGAGAACATTGAACCGCCTCGTAGCAGCCACCCCCGGCTCGGCGCGCGTTACACGTCCCGACGCTTCGGAATTTGCGCTAACGAAAATTCAACGCCGCAATTCTGGCGAGAGTGTATATGAACGAGCAACCGGGTATATGAAGCCCTCAAGCGCTGGTAGCTCCAAGAAGGACATCGCATACATCGCGGTGAAATATCAGATGAGTTTGAGGTTAAGAAGTTTTGGAATTTTTATTTTTTCATTTCCGATGGTTTTACCCGATGTAAAATCCGACGGTGCTTTTGGCTTTTCACTCTGCCGAAAATTAGAAAGTCTTGGGAATCCCGACATAAAACACTATTTTGGGCACCGTCAAGATACAACAGCCCCTTTGCGTTTTTGATTTACGAATTTTCCGAAGGCTTTTTCTCATTGAGAAAATTTAGATAGCCGGATGAGCCCAACGGCATTCTCTAAGTCTATAAAAATCCTTTCCCGAAACGTGGTTACTAGCCCCAATTGGTTGATTATCGGCTGAGATATGATCGATCAAAGTTTTGCCGATTCGCAAAATCGGCTCTTCGGCCTTTCAAAAATGCATCTTTTCGCGTTTCGGCTTCTCTAGTACGCCATTCGGCCTAGGGGCCTCTTCCCGGGCTCATTTTGCGCAAAATCGATCGAGCTTTCGAATGGATTTTGACCCATTCGGATAGGACGGCTTGCCGATCCGCTGGATCGCCCCAAAGGTGGCCCTCCGGACCTTGCCGATTTTCCTCAGTCGCCTCACACTCTCACCTTTGGGTGTCAATGTTCGGCTGGACTTTTCGGGCAGAAGGCATTGAGATTGCGAAACGGGGCGACTATCATTTTCTAAGTCTTTCAAAATCCTTTTCGGAAATGGGGTTATGAATCCCAAACGGTTAATTAGCGACTGAGATATGGCTGATTGAAAAATGCCGATTTTCGCGTTTTTGCAGAGGGACTAGATGGTATGCAAAATTTAAAAAAATCGATTTTTTATTTCCAAAGGTTCTATCTGATGTCAAATTCCGTGCTGATTCCTAAAATCTCAGTCCTGTGCATGTACAATCAATATTTCCAAAAGATTTTCGTAAACGAACTTATTTTTGATATCTCCCAATTCGAGGCCTCTATTTCCTACGAAAAAAAATATCACGATAAGCCCAACGGCATT
Organism: Ophion obscuratus; assembly: GCA_964007375.1. Taxonomy (NCBI): domain Eukaryota; kingdom Metazoa; phylum Arthropoda; class Insecta; order Hymenoptera; family Ichneumonidae; genus Ophion; species Ophion obscuratus. The sequence goes on from OZ023320.1 coordinate 45,658,112, forward strand.
CACTAAGTCTACTAAAATCCTTGCGGAAATCTGGTTATATCCCTACACCGGTTAAGGGGTCTTCTTTAGACGCTAAGAAAGGCTATTTTCATGCATTTTTTGATAGGTTTATATTATAGATATTGATATAAAAGTTGTTACACTTAATAAATACACTTTCGAAATACATTTTTTTTAAGGTACGTATTTATGTAACCCAAACAAACTTTAAACACGTTTTTCTCTAAACAACATTTTTCGACGACTTGTTGATAAAATCTTCGAAACTACTGAACCGATACTTATGGAATTTTAACCATATATTCTTTACAACTATAGCTACAGCGCATATCAAGGATTTTTCCATATTTTGATACTTACTCCTTTTTGCCAAAAACGATGAAAAAACACGTTTTTTTTTTCGAAAAATGTCGGCCGTTTTGTTATTTTTGAATATATCAAAAATCGTATGATACGCGCTATAGCCAGTAACATACCGAATCTACAACGATTTAATTTTCTTATTTCGGATGACCCATCTCCGAGATTTCGTCAACAGCGCAGACCTACCATTTTTTTAGGACATTTTTTTAGCTACCATTTTCGTCCATAGTGACTTAAATAAATTAATTTTTTTAAAATGTATTTCGAAAGTGTATTTATTAAGTGTAACAACTTTTATATCAATATCTATAATATAAACCTATAATATAAACCTTTTTATCGTATAAAATGAGCAGACTCCTTAATCAGTAACCGAGCTATGCGAAATGAATAAAATCGCCGAATCGCTAATTCGGTCGATTGCACTTTTGAAAGAACATCTCCAACGTTGTGTTTGTAAAGTCCGCGAGATACCACGTGAATTTGCATCCAGAATCGGGGCCTGCGTGACTTCATTGATAAACAAAAAAAAAAACGAATTAAAAAACCGAAACGTGTTGTACACAGGCCTCGAATTGTATTGCACACCAGGGGCTGCACATAACCCAACTCTCTATCAACCTATCTGCATATCACACAGCGTCATTTACATTGGTGCATGCATGCACGTATATATATGCACCGTGGAACAAGTGCCCGTACTCGTAGATACGTCAGCTTCCACTTCTCCCTGTAACTTTGTGTTTTATGCACGCTGTGAATCGTTGTACCTCTCTCCAGACTATCGACTGCATTAAAAAGTCTTGAAATCTCCGTGGTATTTTATCAGCTCGCGGTAATGTGCGGTATACAGGGTGTTCCAGAACTGAATGCGTTCCCTGGAATGAGGGATTGGGTGTGAAATTCTGAGTCGATTTATATAAGCATGTGTGGGTCTCGGATCAATCCCTGAATTATTATTGATTTTTAAAGGAGGGCGCACCTGATTGGTCCGCCTTTAAAAATTCATAATAATTCCGGGGTTGATCCGAGACCCACACATGCTTATATCAATTCACTCAGAATTTCACCCCCAACCCCCCCATTTCAGGAAACGCATTCAGTTTTGGGACACCCTGTATATTATTATATCATCGTCCTATAGCGATTATATTCGAGCCTATATTATATAGCGTGCCTATATTCGGTTCTAATATTATCGCGAATATTTTCTCAAGTCCAGGGTGCATTTGCAGTCACGCGGTATTGGCCCAAGCGTGTTAAAGCGCGAGATAAAATAAAAAGTCGCCGAAAATCATCGTCGGCACGAAACGACGCGTATTTTTTCGAAGCAAAGCGCGACGCGAACTCGTTGCACGGGAGAACGCGCTGGTCGTACCGTGAGATCTCACAAAGGTGTGTGTATATATACACCTTTGTGAGATACATATGTATATATACCGGGTGTCCCATTTTAATCTTACACCTGATTTACCTCGAAAAATACTGCTCCGATCGAGTATTGAGTGTTATAGCATTTTTAGGGTTCAAAGAGGGACGGTAAAAAACAAATTTGGCCCGAAATTCAAAATGGCGACGTTAAATGGCCGACCAGTTTTTTAAAATGGGATCATGAATTTTTCACCAATACATTTATCAGGATTAAATTAATAAATTTTGTAGGAAAAGTTTTTTTGATAACGTTCATAAATTTTAGGTTAGAATACCATTTTTTACGATTTTAGCGCTAGCCAGAATATACCACGAGTCAGTTTGTTTGGTTTTGTTTGCGTTCGTTTGAGTTTTTTCGATAACCCAAACAAACCCAAACAAGAATTAGGTCTCTGCGGCTCGTCAATTCCGTTACCGAGCAAACCCAAGTGTAAGTGTGCGTGTGATTTTGTTTGGGCTCGTTTCACAATGGATAGCGCTAAAACAGTAAACAATGGTATTCTAACGTAAAAATTATGAACGTTATCAAAAAAGTTGTCAATTTTGCTGCGATATATATTTTGACGAACAAAAATCGTGATGCGTTTGAAAAAACATGTCGGCCATGTTAACGTCGTCATTTTGAATTTTGAACCAAAAAAAGATTGTTGCACCCTTTGAACCCTAAAAGTTTCATTGTACTCAATACTTGATCAGAGCACAATTTTCCAAGATAAATCAGGTGTAAGATTAAAATGGAACACCGGGTATATGTACACCTGAAAAAAGTCTTGCAACGTGGCCGTTGATGAAAGGGTAGGCCCGCAGAGAAAAAATATGCTCAAGAGCAGAGCTCTTAGAACCCTTCGCCATACATACGGGAGGGTTTCTTCTTTTTCCTTATACATTATATGAATATATATATATATGTGTGTGTGTGTGTGTGTATGTAAATTTCTATAGTTGCATCGTGTACTCTTTGCCCCATGACGCCCCAATACTTTGAACCTTCGCTGTGCCACCTCTAGTGGAAACGAGACACGAATCCCACCGCACACGTTACTTCATCTTTTTTTCCTACCTCGGTGCACATTGCAAAAAAAAGACAATTACGTGTATACCTTGACGCGTTATAATGTATCTGATCTATTTTACTGCATTTCCAGTACAGATCGATTCTTTAGTCCCTTGCTGATCTCGGACCTAATTCCAAAGGTGGGAAAAAATTACATGGAGATATGTAACAAGTATAGGGGGAAGTCTAATTAAATTTGTAAATCTATCGAATATAACATTTGGGAATCTTCAAATATAAAATTATGATGATTAATATTCTTATTATTATTGTTATCAATTAGTATATTAGTATATTTAATATATTTTTGTGTATATATATATATATATATATATATATATATATATATATACACACATATATACATATATTGTATTCAGTATACAGGGTGTTCGTCTTATCTCTGCCACCCGAAATAACTCGGTAATTATCGACGTCACAAAAAAACATTCCAGACAAAAGTTGTACGGTGTGAAGGGGGCCATTAAATGGAACCAATTTTTTTATTTCGCCGGAGGCGTTGATGCATAGTGAAGGTCAACTCCGCTTTTTAAAATGGAATGGTACTTTTTTTCCACCATCTTGAGGAGCACCTCAACAACTTTGGTCTGGAACATTTTTTTGCGACGTCGATAATTACCGAATTATTTCGGGTGGCAGAGATAAGAGGGACACCCTGTATATATATTTGTATATTAGTATATTATTATTATTGTTAATATATTAGTATATAATAATATTGCGAATATGTGATCATTTTATAATAATTATTCAACAACGTAAATGAGCCTTTTGATATATCTTGATTATGTTATGATATCACCGGTGTGCTGGTCTAGTGGTTAGCGTGATTGCCTCTCAACCAGAACATCGGGAGGTCGCGAGTTCGAATCTCGGTCTCGTAGTCTCGGAGAAAAATAAATACGGGCGTGACGTAGCTCCAGTTCTACACGGATGTCACGCACACGGACCGGTATGTGTGGGTGTCGTGTGGGTATGACTGTAGCCTGTGATTTATTTCTCGACGAAATCCGACTAGCCCCGAAACTGGGAAGCGAACCTGGGACCCGCTGGAGTGGTATAGTTTTTCCGCAGTTTCCCTATACCCATGGCAAAAATGTCATGATGAAAGCGATATAGAGGGGGATTGTAATAAGAGGAAAGCCCCGTACAATGGAAGCTACAATAAAAAATATATTGTATATATATATATATATATATATAATATTATTTACAATGTATTTGTTATCGAAGAAGCCATACAAGATGCAAATGTAGCACGCTCTAAAGCCCAGCATGGCAAGAATGGCGAAAATAAATAAATTAAAACAAATATATATTTTATTATCATGATATATAATGATATACAGGGTATCCCAGAACTAAATGCGTTCCCTGAAACGGAGGGTTGGGGGTGAAATTCTGAGTCGATTGATATAAGCATGTGTGGGTCTCAGATCAACCCCTGAATTATTATTCATTTTTAAAGGCGGGCCAATCAGGTGCGCCGGGTGAGCCAGCGTACGTCAGTGAGCGTTACGCCAGCTCATGGGGCGCACCTGATTGGCCCGCGTTTAAAAATTTATAATAATTCATGGGTTGATCTGAGACCTACACATGCTTATATCAATCAACTCAGAATTTCACCCCCAACCCCCCATTCCAGGGAACGCATTCAGTTCTGGGACACCCTGTATAAAATATAAATCATTATAATCTCATAATAACGATGATAGTACTACTATAATGTAAGTAAAACGAATGCTACAATTATCATTTTATTATTGTCATTAGTATTATACAAATAATATTGTTATAACTCGGGTATTTTTCATCCCTAACAGGGACACCTGGCTCGCGTGGTTTTCTCTTTCAGGGTTTGCTTTTCACCCTCTGTCGCGCTGCGAGCCCTTCTGGGCCTCCTATCTCTCGTCGTCAACGCGAGTGATATGATGTTTCATTTTGCTTTATTTTTCTTTGTTTTACATACGGCTTGCTCGGGGGGTGGGTGGGGATTCTGTCTCCGTTGCTACGTTGCTACCACCTTTTTCACCCTTTTTTCTTCGCAAAAGGCACTCTCCTGTGTGTGCGGTAGGCGAAGTAAAAGAGACCAAAAAAGAGAGAGACAGAATTTACATCGAATTCACGAAGCACCTGCAGTAGTCAGTCAGTCGTCTGTGCAAACTCATCGCGGTCCTCTCAGCCCACCGGGCACACAGAATTCGTCGGGAAACATTTTTTTCCGCAGTTTTTTTCATCATTTTCCCGGGCGCGCGAGACCCGTCGAGTATTATGTTTTGCGTTAGATTTACGGGGCTGAGAGACAACGGCAGGCTCGTGGCGGTTGTCGTCGAGGATGAGGGTCGATGCCCCGAGGTATCGAGTATCGGGACGATCGAGGGTAAGCAGTACTCTTGGTACACGATCACTCGATAGAGAGATACGTTGTAGGTCGCGACACGCGAGAGACAAGAAAATACGTAACCTCGCTTGCTTTGCTAAGTAGACAGATATTTGTATAGTGACGTTATCGGGAGCCTTGTATACACGTTTAAGTTCGAAGGAATTGTTGGATGTGGAGAAAATGTTTTCATTGTCATCCAAGTTGTGTAATGATAATTATAATCCCAATACCAAATCGAAATACCGAGTGCAAATACTAAATATGAATGCTGTATCTAAATACCAAAGTCAAATGCCAAATCTAAATATCAAATAAAAGTTCGAATACTAAATACTAAATACTAAATCCAAATACTAGATACTAATTCCAAATCCTAAATACTAAATCCAAATACTAAATAATAAATCTAAATAATAAATACTAAATACAAATAGTAAATACTAAATCCAAATACTAAATACTAAATCCAAATACTAGATACTAAATTCAAATCCTAAATACTAAATCCAAATACTAGATACTAAATCCAAATAGTAAATCCTAAATCGGAATATTAAATCCAAATACTAAACCCTAAATCCGAATCCTAAATCCCCACGTCGAATAACAAATCCCAATTCAAGATCCAAATTTCACATCCAAATGTCATGTCCAAAATGTTGGATTTGGAGAAAATGATTTCATTTTCATCCAAGTGGTGTAATGACAATTATAATCCCAATACCAAATCGAAATACCGAGTGCAAATACTAAATATGAATGCTGTATCTAAGTACCAAAGTCAAATGCCAAATCTAAATATCAAATAAAAATTCGAATACCACATCTAAATACTAAATACTAAATCCAAATACTAGATACTAAATCCAAATCCTAAATACTAAATCCAAATACTAAATAATAAATCCAAATACTAAATACTAAATACAAATAGTAAGTACTAAATCCAAATACTAAATACTAAATCCGAATACTAGATACTAAATCCAAATACTAAATCCTAAATCCAAATACTAAATACTAAATCCAAATACTAGATACTAAATCCAAATACTAAATCCTAAATCCGAATATTAAATCCAAATACTAAATCCTAAATCCGAATACTAAATCCGCACGTCGAATAACAAATCCAAATCCAAAACCCAAATTTCACATCCAAATGCCGTGTCCAAAATGTAAATCCAAATGCTCGATCCAAATACTATACGGTGTGCAAATAAGTCCTCGGCCTAAGAACAAAAACAGCTGTATTGAATTTTTGAACAAAAATATTTTCCCTCCCGGTCTAGTGTTAAATAATAACGCTATAATTAATCCAATAACACGCACATTAGGCACCGTATGCTTTCCGCGTTCGAATTGAACAAAAACATACTTCCGAAGCTAAGGAGATGACTTGTCGGGCATTGGGGTAAGATTCCGGAACCATAAGTACCGTAAAGAAGTGGTATCAATGGTTCCGAATTGGAAATATCGACCGCGAGGATAGCGAGAGAGACAACCAAGAAAAATGGAAGACAAGGATTTAAAATGGTGTTGAAGTTTGCATCGTTGGAACGCAACGAAAGTTCTGTTTTACATTTTATTTTGAATTTTTTTATTATTATAGGCAATCTCTTATTATAGATTTATCATGTAGATCGCGAAATAAATATCTTAAAAAATGGTTAGAGGACTTTTGTAGGCAAAATCTGCCAAAAGAAATTAAATTCGTTGCAATCCAACGATGCAAACGTCAGCAGCATGATTTAAAGCAGTTGCTGGACAAAGATCCTTGCCAAACGTAATCAGAACTTACTACTACATTAGGAGTTAGCCAACAAGATAGTTCCAGACGTTTAAAAAAGCTCGGCAAGATTCAAAAGGAGGGCCGGTTCGTTCCGAACGTCCTTTCGTCAAGCAGCAAAGCGAGACGATGGGACACAGCTTTCGCTTTGTTGTTTCACTTCAAAAGGAAGTACTTTTTTGCACAAAATGGTGACTGGCGACACGAAATGGGTCTTCTAGGACAAACCAAAAAAAAACGTAAATTGTGGGTTAATCCGGGTGAACCAGCCAAATCGCCCGCTAAACCCATTATTGACGGTAAGAAACTCCTTCTGTGCATATGGTGGGATTTCAACAGTGTTCTGTGCTGCGAGCTGCTTAAACTTAGTGAGGCCATCACGACTGAGCGCTATAAACACCAACTGTAGCGTTTAAGTAACGGAATTGAGCGCAAGCGGTCTTACACAGACAAAGGCTCTAGGCTGGTCATATTTCTGCATGACAATGCCAGACCTCACAGCAAAGAGGACCAGAGACGCTTTAGATTCACTGGGCCGGCAAGTTTTGCCACACCCGGCATATTCACTAGACTTGGCTCCATCGGATTTTCCCTTCTTCCGATCGCTCCATCATTCGGCTGATAGCCACTTCAAAACGTTCGATGCATCGAGAATTTCATTGCAGACTTTATCGACTCAAAACCGCCATCTCTTTACCGTCAAGGAATTCACAACCTGTCTAACAGGGGTAAATATGTGCAAGCGAACTGAGGTCACTTTCCTCATTAAAATGTACCTTGATTTGAAGTAAATAAATTATTATTTTCATGACACATACTAAATCCATCATACTAAATCCAAATACTAAATCTAAATATCAAAATGCTTATTATAATGATCGATAAATCCAAATGCCGAATACCATCTGCAAATTCAAATACCAAATCCAAATATCATAATCATTATTGTAGAAATTGGAATACCAAAAGCAAATCCTAAATACGAATGCAGAATCTGAGTACCAAATCCAAATGTCAAATCTAAATATTAAATCTAATCGCTAAATCTGAATGTCAAATACCAAATTCGAATGCCATCTTCGAATACTAAATTCAAATATCGAATACCGAATACCGAATAGTAAATACAAACACTAAATACCAACACCAGATCCACCTACAAAATCCACATATTAAAATGCTTATTGCAATCATCCAAACCTTATATTTCCAATGTTTTCGAATCTTACTTGACATTATGGAAATTCTAATTGGCCTATTAATGTTCAATATTGATTTTACAACTTTCGTATTCAAATCCGCCATTCGGCTCTCTTAGACGCCCCAAGCTTCCTATTCGGGCTGACCATTCTCCCTACGGGATCTTCATTGCATAAGACAACCCCAAACGAACATTCGCGTACCATCTTCATTCCTAAAAGTGCTGTTGTTTTCTTTTCTTCTATTTATTACAAGAGAAAGAGAGAAAACTAGGGACGGAACGACCGATCATTCGTTCTTTCCGTTTTGCGGTCAGTCCATTCAACTTCCATAGTTCTCCCTCGTCGAAAAAAGCTCGTCCAGTTGCGGATCTCGCTCTTCCATGTCCATACGAGAAAAGAAACTCCAAGCAAGAAGTTTCCACTGACAGTTTCTTTCCCCAGTTCATTCCATTCCCGGTACGGTCGAAGCGAAAGAAAAAGCACATCGGACTCTCGAGAGTTCGGATGAGTCCTTCGAACTTTCGACTTTTAGCCGCGCGATGAAGGGCTTCGAAGAATAATAAGAGTTCGCGCGAGCCCTCGCTACCCGACTTCCCGCTACAATATAAACGGTGAACGTCATACAGTGATGGGCAAATAAAATTAAAAAGAAAGGAAAAGTCCGGAAAATGGTTCAATCATGTGACGGTCACGCTCTCGATATTTCCAGCCTCAGACGTCTTCTTCCAGACGTCTGAAATCTGATGCATCTGCTGCAAAAACTAAACAGCACAACTTATCCACCCCCTGCTAGGTCCTGCAAATTGGGAACTGATTCACATTGCCTCCGAAGAATTCGGTAAAATCTTTGACAAGAGGCGTTCATTGGGAGCACTTGGTTACGGTGACGAATTACGAACGATCACGAAATGAATCCATACAGGGTTCGAAGGGAACATTGAAGAAGGGCGAGCTCTTATGCCTGGATAGTGTTCCCATTTATTCGATCGTTGAATAACGACAGCTGTTCTCGACGTTAGCTCCGCGCTTTATATTCCCTCTTCTATTTTACATCTCCCATATAGACGTACGTACCATACCCGAGTGTGATGGAATACGTGCGCAGGCTGATTCCAGCAGGTTTGACGCGACCCACACCTCTTTGGTGATCCACTTTCCTGTTTGCTTTTTCACCCCGGCAAGGATATCTGGCGCCATCCACATCCTCCTCACTGTCACGTCTTGTAGCAGAAACACTTCTTCTTCTCCTTCTCTGTCATATTTCTTGGCCCTCTCTTTCCTTACGGCGATGAAGAGATCAATTTTTTTCACTTAGTCCACGAGCACGCCGCGGGAGGCTCAGCGAAAGCAGTGGGCCTGTTTCGTTGATCGAGATGTCCTGATGTCTCTATCCAGTTGGAAAGAACAGCCAGACCTGTCACTCGCCCTTTTTCTCCTCATACTTTACTTCCTCAAGCTACTATCCTCTTGTTTTCGCTCTCATCCCCACGTCACTGGTATCTTTGGACACCCGAAGCGATAATGAACGAAAGCACTCACGAAATATTCTAAGAGCTATCTCCCATCCTGTTCGCGGGGACAAGACAAATGATGGACGAAAGCCGTGCGGAAAATTGTCAAGACAGCCCCGGTAAACTTCGAGGCCTTCCGTGCCTTGGCTGTCCTGATAGGCTTCGTCTTCAGCCTACGAAAGTCCCCATATGAGGTATCAGGTTTGAGGGGCTTGATTAAAGAATGCTTGAGTAAGGAAACCAACCAAAAACCTACTTGGCCGTTATTAGGGCATCTTCATCACTAATCCTCAATGAAAAATCCAAAGACTTGGCTTTTTGTTATGAAAAATGAGAATAAAAAACCGAACCCAAAGAGTACGTGTTCCTGGGACAGATATCCAATTAATCTCCCAAAGATGCCATCAACGTGTTTGTCCACACGTGAAGGGTTTAATGAAACCGTCGCTTTAGTTAAGACAACAATGATGGCAGTCGTCCATGGATAGCCTATGGCTAGTATTGCATGGAAAGCCGTTCCCTTTCATCTCCGCTCGCTATACAATGTAGGAAGCAGATATCGGCAGACTTCACGCTTGACGAGTTTTAATTGAAGCGTGATGCGAGGACCGGTGGCGTGGATTCGGATTCTCGCTCATCGTCGTCTCTCAATCGACATTCGTTGATCAAACTCCAGTGAGGCTCGTGGTAATCTGTCTTTCCGCTTGGAGATACACTCTGACAAATGGTTTTTCAAATTTATCCATTCAGCAGCCTGATTTTTACACTCTGCTTTTTCCCCGGCATTACTTTTCGACGACCAACTCCTCATCAACGAATTATGCAATCTCTTGAAAATAATTGATGGGCGAATATAGAACGATGGCTTTTGCTTTCAAACTGTAGCTTCGAAACATTGAAATGACCAGCTCTTGCTCAATAGGTGGATAGTAGTACTGATGTTAGTTTGAAAGAACGGTGCGTTTGCTCGTCACAAACTGTTTTGAATGAACCAAGGCCACTTTCAAGCAACGTCAATACGTGACATCAAAGCCTCATCTCACGACGAACGTCAGTAGCAACCGTTTTCTCCTCTATTGCTCAGCTCCCTAATGTTGTATTAGGATGATACCCCCCATACTTCCTCTGTGGGTTACGAATCTATACAACAGTGAAGATTCGATAGAAACCCGTGGGTAGTTTTTGCCTGATGCGCTAACGAACAAGAAATGTACTTATACTTTGCATGGATAGGATACATGATATGCACATATAGTTCGAATCATAAGAGATCATCTGTCTCAAAGCAGGATAGAATGAAATGTCGAGTATTCAAAGGTAATTTACGACCAAGTGGCGTCTGAAGTGTCACCAGTCTTGGGCACCTCCAAATACATCCCAACACATTCATTTCGCAGCAGAGAAGTAGGTTACACGTTATAAAGTATTCCGTACAGTCTGCTTGATCCACTAATTCGTAGATAATAGCGGCCATCAGTGACTTACAGGTTTAAAAGATCGTTATAGCCATAAATATTCAATGGAACATCTTGCGGAGAAATGTCGTGGATTGCGACGGCGGACGAGTTGTTGGATGATTCGATTGGTTTTATTATACGTGCAGATACATACAGCCAAATTGAATTTCTCCGGTAGCGTGTAAAAATTAACGCTCCGAGTATTTGACATTGGTACGAACTAAAGCTGCCGAGAATCAATGATGGTACGGACCAAGTCGGGTGGACTAGAAGGGGGAGCTTATTTGGCCTGGACGACGAGAGATAGGGTCGCGAAAAAATGTAATATCACAGGGATAAGATCCCACCTAGGATGGCGTGGAAATATAAAAAGCAGCGAAGGGAGATCATGGGGGAGCCCTCTCTCATTCTACTTTGGAGCTTTTCAGCGACAGATCCGCTTAAATTCGTACGTGGATAGTTACAGGGTGAAAGTCACGAGAGCGCATCAGGCTGTGTTGATCTCGTTAGAAATATACGATGTGACGGGGCTAAGCGTATAACCGCATATCCCGCCTCTCCTACGTCTGTAGCCCGCGGGGAGATTTTCGTCGTTATCGGTCACGGGCGATCTTGGCAAATATTCAATCGCCATAAAGTATCAAAAACCCGGCGAAACGAGGGATGGGATACGTCAAGGGATGACGTCGAGAAAAAAAAGAAAGATGGGAGAACGCTTCGATGCTACTATATCTACCCACGCAAAACACATTCTATTGAAATTCGTGACTCACGGGAAGAGTCTCTGATTTCGATTGACACTTGTGGTAACTCAAAGAAACCCAAACATTCGCCGGAGAATATTATTGTAAAGCCCAAAATCTGTTGCCAACCAGGTCCACATGGCATCATTTGTAATAGAGTAGGAACTTTGTTGGAACCGAATAATTTGTTTGACAGGAATTTAAGATTGGGTAAAACTTAAGATTGGCGTATCCGGGGCTAATGGAATTTTAATCAACACCACCAACGATTCAACTGAACCGAACGAAGAAAAAGTAGCAGATGTATACACAGAGTTTTTAGTATCCTCGTGTATACAGGTATCACATGTGCAGAAATCAAATGCAGCATCAGCGTTGGAAATCGAACGATCCTTTGTGAATCGATTGAAGCATCAGCGTTAGAAATCAAAAGATCGTTTAGAAATCAAACAAAGCAACATCGATATAAATCAAACGATCGCTTAGCAATCAATGAAGCATCAACGTTACACAATCAAAGGATCGTCTCGAAATCAAAGGATAATTTGGGAATCAAATGTAGCATCAGTGTTAAAAATCAAAGGATCATTTGAGAATCAAATGCAGCATCAGTATTAAAAATCAAAGGATCATTTGATAATCAAATACAGCATCAGCGTGTCAAAGGATCTTTTAGACATCAAATGAAGCATTGGCGTTACAAATCAAAAGATCATTTAGAAATCAAATGAAGCATCAGCGTTAGAAATTAAAAAATCGTTTAGAAATCAAACAAAGCATCATCGATATTGATCAAACGATCGCTTAGGAATCAAATGAAGCATCAACGTTACACAATCAAAGGATCGTCTCGAAATCAAAGGATAATTTGGGAATCAAATGCAGCATCAGTGTTAACAATCAAAGGATAATTTGAGAATCAAATGCAGCATCAGTGTTAAAAATCAAAGGATCATTTGATAATCAAATGCAGCATCAGCGTTACAAAGGATCTTTTAGACATCAAATGAAGCATTGGCGTTACAAATCAAAGGATTATTTAGAAATCAAATGAAGCATCAGCGTGTTAGAAATTAAAAAATCGTTTAGAAATCAAACAAAGCATCATCGATATCGATCAGACGATCGCTTAGGAATCAAATGAAGCATCAACGTTACACAATCAAAGGATCGTCTAGAAATCAAAGGATAATTTGGGAATCAAATGCAGCATCAGTGTTAAAAATCAAAGGATCAAATGCCGCATCAGTGTTAAAAATCAAAGGATCATTTAGGAATAAAATGCAGCATCAGCGTTACAAAGGATCTTTTAGAAATCAAATGAAGCATCGGCGTTACAAATCAAAGGATCATTTAGAAATCAAATGAAGCATTAGCATGAGAAATCAAGCGAAGCATCAGCGTTATAAATCAATCAGCGTTTATCCAATGAGCAAAGTCTGAATCAAATGCAATCATGTCTCCAATCCCGGCAAACGTTTACCAGGAAATCAAGCCCAATTGAAAAGCTTCCGTGGTGAAGCCCAAGTGTCGGAAAGTATGGTCTCCGCTAAAAATATTCAATCGCCACGGACAAGAGCGATTGATCGACCAGCCCGGAGAAAAGCTGAACAGGGAGAGTACAAAAAAAATAGAAGGGACATCCGGAGAATATAATACGAATTCGCGACTGGCCGAGAGTTAATGCATTTAGTGTCCACATATACATGGTAGATGCACTTGAATAAACTGGTAGATGCGCACTCGTGAGTCAGCCCCTTGGCCTGGCGTGCTCTTCGGGATGCTTGCCAGAGACCCCACCGCGACCTCATCCCTCGAGGGATTTCAGGAACGCTTTGTGTTCGGCCACTCGCACCCTCTTGGGGCCACACACGTACACGTGCACTCGCATACCCACATGTCGAGCTCTTGGGAGCTGAAGGTCGTAACTGGCACATCGTAACGCATAAACTGATTTTGATGATGCCTTTTTTCCAAACTGGATCCCCCCCCTACACACATCTATTTAGACACCACATTCGCGCTAATTCGAATCGGCAGCAGCACGTGCATAAACTCCCCCAAGATATTGGGGGGGGGGGGGGGGGCAAGCAAGCCAAGTATTACTGGCTACAAAAAAGAGAGGGAGTGAGACAGACAGACGGAAAACGAGGTATAAGGGCAATTTCAATGGCAGTCGTTCAGGCTTGCGTTCTTTCGGTGGCATAGAAAACGAACGTTCGTGCCTCGAAGCACTATTCTCAGATCCAATACATTGACGATAGGAACGATCGAATGCGACTCCTCAATGGAGGGATGCCACTATGATGCAGGGTGCCAATCATCCACCGACTCCTCCGCCTTGGCGATTCCCAGAACTTTCCCCGCAAGACGTTTCATTGAATATTTATTGATGTAACGATGTTCCAAACGTATAAATCACTAATGGCCGCCATTATTCACGAATTAGGGGGTCAAGCAGAGTGTATGGAATACTTTATGACGTGTAACGTACTTCTTTCGTGCTAAATGGATCCGCTGGGATGCATTTGAAGGTGCACAAGACTCTGGGGAACCACCGAAGCGCACTTGGTCGTAAATTCATTTTCAATACCCCACATTTGATTCTACCCTGCTTTGGACAGATTATCCCTCATAATTGAAACTATATATGAGGCATTCCACGTCACTCCAGCCGGTAAAAAAAATCCACAAATAACTTTGAAAAATCGAGTTACTTTATTGAAAAATATTCACCGAGTGTCGAAATTTTTTAAAAATTTATGACGTTTTTTCTCGTTGGTTACCATTTTTTTAAACATTTTTCCATTCAAATGGCTGTATCTTTGGCAGGATTTGACGTATTTACATTCGTAAAAAATGAAAATGTGCGTCTTTTTATAGCCTTCCAGAAAAAAATTAATTTAGATTTTATTGAGCGAGTCGAACGTCCGTTTCACGGCAAAATATGCAAAAATATTTATTTTCTCAAGGAAAGACACTGGTTATATTATTTTTTAAGTTTCCCCGAATTGTGAATACGAAAAACGGATGTTTGGTATTTTTTATATTAAGGGATTCCTAAACACCGTGAAGTAACAGCTATTTTAATTTTTTTAATTTTTTTTATTAATACTCGATTGAAGAGTGTGGAGCACTCCAAGGCTCCAATACATATAACATATATGTCATATGTATTTCAGAAACCTGGTAAACATACAGCGAGTGTTCCACACTCTTCAATCGAATATTAATTTCTTTTTAATTGAAAAAAATAAAAATAGCTGTTACTTCACGGTGTTTAGGAATCCCATAATATAAAAAATACCAAAAATCCGTTTTTCGTATTAACAATTCGGGAAAATTCCTAAAAATAGAATAACGAGTGTTTTTCCGTGAGAAAAAAATATTTTTGCATATTTTGCCGTGAAACGGACGTTGACTAGCTCAATAAAATCTAAATTGATTTTTTTTCTGGAAGGCTAGAAAAAGACCCATATTTTCATTTATTACAAATGTAAATACGTCAAATTCTGCCAAAGATACAGCCATTTAAATGGAAAAATATTAAAAAATGGTAATCAACAAGAAAAACGTCAGAAATTTTTAAAAAATGTCGACACTCGGTGAATATTTTTCAATAAAGGAACTCGATTTTTCAAAATTATTTGTGGATTTTTTTTTTACTGGCAGAAGTGACGTAGAATGCCTTATATATATCTCTCTATAAACTATATATATATATATATATATATATATATATATATATATATATATATATATATATGAAACAATCTACATTTAGCTTCCCTCTTCTATCCATGCAACGAATGAGTACATTTTCCGTTCGTCACCGCCATCATGTAAAAACTACTGGACGGATTTTGATCGAGTCTTCAATCCCGCGTAGAACTTTTGGCAGGGCTCGATCCAAGGCGCGTTCAGGTTGCCTGACTGCCCTGGTATGGCACTTATAAGGCAGCCTGAAAGGACTCTGCGAGAAAATGTAACGTTGTGTCACATATCGGCCTGAACTGGTTACCTAATGTGGCCCTTATCAGGTTGCCTGATCGGGCCCTTATCCGTCACTGCCAATGTTTCTTTTCAATTTAAATAGGACCTTTTAAAATCAAATAGGTTTTTTCCTTGTCTCACGGCCTACTACGATGTTATTTGCTTCAGCTATTATTTTTTAATATTAATTCTATTATAATTGAATAAATAAAGATTCGTTCCGAATAAATCTTTATTTGCTTACAATATACACTGTAAATCGAAGTATACGCATAAAATATTTCAAAAATCCAAAATGTAATGATACACTTAAATTAGAGTTCTACTACAATTATTTTGTATCATAATTCGACATACTCTGGCCACCTGAAATTATTGTTTTCCGAAGAAAATATTTCGCCTATATGGAATCGAACCTAGTACCTACCCATGCAGAAATTTTGACCGGGATACCCTATGTCCGATCAAATCCCGATCAGGATTTGTCATGGATTCCCCAAAACCGGTATCCCGGTTAGAATCCAACTTGCATCAGTATCGGCATATGTACGACGACGATGGCATCATTTTGAAAATTTTGGCGTCGCGTGTATTTTCTGTATTACTATGGAATGCCTATCTATAGATAGGAATTTCTGTCTATAGATTCCTATCTATAACATTCCTATCTATAGATAGGAATTACATAGCCATGCCACATTACATGCCAAAATTGTCAAAATTATGCCATCGTCGTCGTACATATGCCGATACTGATGCAAGTTGGATTCTAACCGGGATACCGGTTTTGGGGAATAAGTCTCTGTTTATACCCACCGATATGTCGGTGGGTATAAACATGTATTTAAGACAAATTAAAATCAAATTCACAATGATTAGATTAAAATTTACACCAACCGTGAGTTCTTACGCATTTCGAGAGAAAACATTTCGTCGAGGCAAAGAAATTTTTGCAAAAAAAGTTGTGAGTTTCAAATATTACATTATAAATATGAAAAAAATCACAAAATGAGTTGTGAATTTCCTCAAGTTGAAGAAAATAAAAATCGAATTCACGACAGTTATATTAAAATTTACACCACAAGTGTAAACGTATTTTGAGAGAAAACATTGTGTTGAGGCAAAGGAATGTTCGCACAAAAAGTTATGTGCAAAAATTTCTTTGCCTCGAGGCAATGTTTTCTCTCAAAATACGTACGAACTCACTTTTGGCGCAAATTTTAATGTAATCATTTTGAATTTGATTTTAATTTGTCTTAAATACGAAAAAATTCACAACTAATTTTGTAAATTTTTTTGTATTTATAATTTCTTGTCAATACATTTGCATTCACAGATTTTGATGTGAATTTTTTTTAATTCACATCAAAATCTCGCGATGAGCGCGATCTGCCATTTGAATCTTTGGACAAAGTTTTTTTTACTGATAGTTTAACGAACCAAAACTTTATAAATGTTATTTATTTTTATAATAAATTTAACATGTCATAATTCCATTTTTGACATTTTCTTTCAGCCTGTATTCACCCGTGATCCTTCCCAGATTCCTCAATGATTCCATGGGGAATCTATTTAGAGTCATTAAAGGATCCGGTTCTGGATCCCTAATGGAATCCAGTTTACGGATCTTACATTTAGTCTTCGAATCTAATCCGATATCGGACTAGATCCCGACTGGGAGCCCGGGATACAAGTCAGAATCCAGCTGTATCCCTGCCAAAATTGCTGCACGGGTACCTACCTATAGCTACGCACGCTGCTCCTACAAATGAATTCCTATAATTGTTTTTGGCATCACATAAAGTATATTAATTAGTTAATATCATTGTGATGATTAGAGAGTTTTATCGAATAACATGCAATAGACTTTTCAAACGTAACCTTATATATATATATATATATATATATATATATATATATATTATCCCTCTCTCTCTCTGCCTTACAAAGCTGTCGAAATCTTCTAACACGCTTCCGAGTTGCATAACGCTTTATGTCGTGACAATTCATAACACCTTTTTTTTATAATATTCACGAATACATGAATACTTCGAAGCTACGATGCTGTCGAATGGAAATTTCCATGTGGAAAATAGGAGATTGTGTGCTGAGGTAGTTATAGAGCAAGTCTATTTATGGGCTTATCAGGGAAAGCCTTAGCAGGGCCCTATATTAACGCCTGGAAGGGTTTATCAGGGCAAGCATTGGTAGGGACCTATAGGGGAAAGCCATAGTAGGATCTTATCAGGGACGGCCTCAGTAGGACCATTAGAGTATTGCATGATTTCGGGCCCAAATACTTCCGGCCCGATCGGGGCCGGATCAGAATGTCCGTAATAGGTGTTACCCGATCGGGGCCTGATCCTGATCAGGCTAACCCTGAGAAATTTCAACGCTGGCGCTTGCATGGCCTAGTGTCCCAAAGAAGATCTGACGCGTTTATCATCTCGATAGGACGTCAGTGAGCTGAGCAATAGATGTCTTTTCTCACGACTCCTCAATTGTACAGCCCAAAAAGTTGGATAAATTTGCAACGGCCAGGTCGGTAGCGGATATCTGATAGATGTTCCAGTCACTCGGACGTGTCCGGATTGAGAAGTGTTCGAACAATGACGCGTATTCGATGGAATTAGAAAGGCGGACGTGCGGATCAGGGGATGAAGACAGCGGCAAATATCGGAGGCAGAGAGGCTAGAGGGCAATGGCTGCAGCTCGCCTTGACAGTTAGCCGATAATAAGCTTTTCCCCGAAAACAAGCTCTTTACAAACCCGCCATGCATGTCCAGCCCAACGTGCGACCAGATTGTACAGCGAGTCGAAACTACACAATTTAGACACTCAGAAATCTTAGAAGGGAGACCTTCTGAGAAAAGACAATAATACACGTTCTAAGGTCTCCCTAAAGCCCCGAAACCGCCTACGAAGCTTGCCTCACTCGATAATCCCCGTCTCAAGTGGCAATGAGTCCTATCGATTCCGACCACAAGAGCTAACGATCCTGACGCATGTGTCCGGAGAACGAAAATGATCAATACCTAATACCATCTCAATATGGCCGCAAGTCCCCGTGAGAAATTGGGTCAGTATTTCGGGCCTAGATTAATAGCTCCTAACTTTGGGCCCTTTGAATCATGCCGGTCACCCTTCTCTACTGATGACCCTCCAAGTCCTCGTTACAGCCATTCAAGCGTACAATCTCCGGTTTTGGGGGCTGCAATGACCTCGAGGATGTTTTAGGTGGAAAATTGCCGCGTGCAACTTTCTAGGAGTCTTGATTAATTACAGGGATCCCTCTCTCTCTCTCTCTCTCCCCTCTCTCTCTCTCGTCCATTGAGCTAAGACTGCAGACTTCTCTCGAGGTAAATGAACCGAGCTCAGTGTCTCGATAAAGAAACGGGAAAAACGCTCCGGTCGCGGTGGATGCCCAGAGGAAAAACGTTTCGGCTATCTTCCATCAAAGTCTTCTTCCGCTACTTTTTTTCCTTTTCTTTATCGTGCTGCTGGCGATGCAGAGCGCCTTCACGAGTGTGCGGGAATTTTTTCAGACGGTGATGGATCATCATCAATAGCTCCAACTCTTTCCCTCCTTCCTCTTCGATCTTTTTTTTCGAGCGTTCAAGATTTTTCCCGGAGGGAAACGTTGAGACATTGTGCTCTTTCGTACGAACAAAGAATAAAAATATGTCCCCGGAGAAGGTAGATTTATATTCCTCGATGTTCGCCCCAAGCTAGCGAAATGATTAGGCATTTGTTCATCTTTGAAAAAAAAAATTTGCTGATGGAATAATGTTTTTGAACTTGCCAAATTGCGGTTTGATTGTATAAAGTTAAAAAAAAAGGCCATGACATAAAAAAAATTGTTTCGTGCACAAGTTTTGTAGTTCGAACGGGGGCATTCTATGGTAATATGGATGATTCTCTTCCCCGCGCGTTCACGAGATACTGCAGGGTTCTTCGACTTTTTAAATAGAAAGGCATATTTTCAATTTCACAAAAAAATAGCTGATATAGAGACGAATTCATTGTAAATAAAAATTAACGACTCTAGCTCGAAAAACAAGGGAGTTCCGGCGGTTTGATGATTTCGAAAATATCTTGCGCTCTCGTCGGCCGATGCTCCAATATAAATATACAGGGTATCCCAGAACTAAATGCGTTCCCTAAAATGGTGGATGGGGGGTGAAATTCTAAGTCGATTGATATAAGCAAGTGTGGGTCTCAGATGAACCCCTGAATTATTATTCATTTTTAAAGGCGGGCCAATCAGGTGTGGCCGATAAGCCGTCTTATCGGGCGCACCTGATTGGCCCGCCTTTAAAAATGAATAATAATTCAGGGGTTGATCTGAGACCCACACATGCTTATATCAATGGACTCAGAATTTCACCCCCAATGCACCATTTTAAGGAACGCATTCAGTTCTAGGACACCCTATATAAATCTATACACACACGTCTGTCAAGATTTTTTCGGAGATCGAGGCAATTCTTCCACGTCGCGAGATCCCGAGGAGAAATCCCTCCCCGCGAGACGGCTAAGCCCACGATGATCGTGATATCTCTCTAAACGAGCCACTTCGAGTCCAAGATCTCTTCTTTCC
>OZ023320.1:45681158-45782498 GCA_964007375.1 Ophion obscuratus
CCCATTTGAGAAGTAGGTGTGACCTAGAAATCACATTTGCTGCTTCATAAAAAAAAACCGAGGTGATCAACATGTCGTGTTCGACAAACCATTCAAATTTCGTCTTGCACTTTTTCATCTGAAATCAATATTTACAAGAGTTTCCGAGTGTCCAATTTAAGACGTATAGCTGACCTTGAAATCAAATTCGCTGCTCCATAAACAAACTGAGGTGATCAAAATGTCGAGCTTGACAAACACTTTGAATGTTGTCTTCAACTTTTTGTCGCACATCAATATATACAGAAATTTTCGAGGGTTCAATTTAAGGTAGTTCCTCTGCGAAAATCTCAACCAAAAGTTTGCATACCATGTTCATGTTTAAAAGATTGATAATTGGTTTAATTAGTAATAAATAAAATTAAAAACTGCGCAATACTGACTCGGTACTAGTAGATAATACGATGGATATTATTTATTGCCGTAAAATATATTTTATATTGTGTTTTTGATCTACTATTGCCAGTGAACTTTTTGCCGGGACTGTCCAGGCTTTGCCCCAATTGTTTTTTTTTTCAGGCCTTGCCAAGCCTTGCCAGGCTTTGCACCAGAATTGTGAGGGCTTCTCATGGTTATATCTTGGAAACTAGATGGTGAATGATTCTCATTTTTTTTTTCACATTATTCGTGATATGTTACTCTGGCTTATCCTCGTTTTTTCATCAATTTCTTAATTTTAGTTTTGGCGGTAGAATTAATGATGCTCTGTTTGCCCATCATGACGCTTTTGTTACGTGTAAACCAAGCCAACTTTAAGTGTAAATATCTCAGGTTTGGGGTGGTCAAACATATTCAAATTGCACAGATGTTTGGATAATGTATTAAATAACATATTTGTCAAATTTCAACCATTTCTCAATTCAACTCTCCTGTGAAGGTACTACCTTAAAAGGTCGAGCTGAATTTGAAATCAAATTCGCTGACCTATGATAAAAAAAAAACTAAGGCGATGAAAATATCGATATTAAGAAACCCTTCAAATTTTTGTAAAAACTTTTTCGTTGAAATTCGATTTTTACAGAAGTTGTCGAGTGTCGAATTTAAAAACTAAAGCTGACCGTCAGATCAGGTTCGGTGAACTGCAAAAAAAACTGGGTTGCCGAACCCTCAAGTTTTGCCTTTCTCTTTTTCGTCTAAAATCAATATTTATAGGTGGTTTTGAGAATCCAGTTAAGGGGAGGGTAGGGGTTTCAGGGTGAAAAAAAAACACTTTTTTGCGATTTTTTTTCATCTATATAAGTCATTTTCATCTATATAAGTCATTTCAAGAACATTCCGTGAAATTCGCACGCGAAAATATCCACAAACAAGCCGGTCCAAGAACGCCTTTGGAAAAACACGATTTGCGGTGTTCACTGCATCTCGGCTAGAAATTATCTGAAATCAAGTACCATTAAAATTTAGTCAGAATATCATCAAATCCTTACCCCAACGGTCTTTGATAATTTTTTTTTTTTCATTTCTAAATTGTTGGTGTTCGTGTAAAGTGAAAAGTGCTATTTTTCACGACAAATTCCGCCATTTTGGAGGTGAAAAACCCCCTCAGTGTAAAAAAAATCTCAAACTAACCGTTGGGAGGAGGTATTTCATATGTAGAAAGTGTGTTCCAAGTTTGAAATAAATCGATCATGTAGTTTTCAAATGGCAGTGAACACGGACTTTGAAAAAGTGATTTCGAGAAAAACGCGTTTGAAGTTTAGAGAAGTCGGAGCTACAGTGTTAGAGGAGCGGGACTAAATAGTCAATAACTTCGGGAGTTTTGCTCTGATTGACTTGAAATTTTGGGTTTATATTCTTGAAATGTTTAACTATAAGAAAATACAAAAAAAATCGATTTTTCACAAATGCAAACCCCTACCCTCCCCTTAAAGAAGTGCAGTCGACCTTTAAATCAGATTTGCTGCTGGATTTAAAAGAACTGAGGTCATGAAAATATCGGGCTTGAACCCTTTGAATTTTGTCTTCAACTTTTTCATCTAAAATCAATATTTATAGGCGTGTCCAAGGTGTAGCGAGTCACCCGGTATATAATTGAATAAATATATACACATATACAGGGTGTCCCTCTTATCTCTGCCACCCGAAATAACTCGGTAATTATCAGCGTCGCAAAAAAATGTTCCAGACAAAAGTTGTACGGTGTGAAGGTGGCCATCAATTGCGACCAATTTTTTTTTATTTCAGGAGAGGCGCTGACGCACAGTCCAAGTCACCGCCACTTTTTAAAATGGAATGGTACATTTTTTTTGACCATCTTGTGGAGCACCTCAAGCCGCGTAAAAAACATTAGACGCTCAAAGTCGTTCAAGGTCATTCAAGGTCACCCATTTAGATTTGTATCACCGATACTGATCTTGAACGACCTTGAACGACTTTGACGCCCTAATGTTTTTTTTGCTGCTTGAGGTGCTCTACGAGATAGTTTTACAAAAATTACCATTCCATTTTAAAAAGTGGAGGTGACCTTCACTGTGTGTCAGCGCTTCCACCGAAAGAAAAAAAAATTGGTCGCATTTGATGGCCCCCTTCACACCGTACAACTTTTGTCTGGGATATTTTTTTTGCGACGTCGATAATCACCGAGTTTTTGCGGGTGGCAGAGATAAGAGGGACACCCTGTATATTTATATTCGTGGCACGGTCCATCGATTGAATGTATCTCCAATAATGTGCGTAGTCGTACGAAAAGGCGTGCAAATGCGCGGGCCCCTCTTGTTCACCGCTGTTCAAGCGCTGCTGCCTCTCTCGTTGCACACTCGGCTTTTTCACTCACACTCGAGCAGCGAGTGTTACACGCGATAATAATTCCGCTAGACTCGAACGGAGGATTGTACGTGAGCGCAGTTCGCCGCAGGCTGCTGCGTGCGCGGTTGCAGCATTCTTTCAAACTCGTTCGATTGCCCGCTTCTCGCATTTCAATCCTCGGTCCACTTGGGTGCCGAATATTTTGGATTTTTCCCAAAAACCGGCACCAAACACCGCGTGCGAACGCACGTGGGTCGATCGTCTAAATTGTCCCAAAACATCGTCTGGTCTGCCGGGGGTATCGACTGTGTGCAGCCGGGGCCAGTACTTGGATGGGTGACCGCGCACAATGTCCAGTGGCGCCGCGAGTCGAGCGGGTAGAATCTTTTTTTACCGATTTTCCACGATTGTCAGTGCAGCCGGAAAGTCGGTAAAAATGTTGCCGATCTGCTATTACCGGCAGGGGTTTTCCCCAGTTTCCCTGTGCGCCTCGGGGAACGGCGATCGGCAGTGTTCGATAATGAGCCAAGAAGCGGTAATAGTGGAGTGACCAAGTGCGGGGCAAGAGAGAAGAGATCGGTAGTCAGCCAAGAACCGAAAATAGTGGAGTGACCAAGTACGTGGCAAAGGGGAAAGGAATACGATTGTAAAAGTTCCAAAATGGCGTGCGAAAGAACATTGCAATAAAAATGGAATTTTTGTGGGTGATTTTTTTTTCTTTACTTTACCGTCACGTCTCGTAGTACAATGGACCATTGATTGCTCTCCATTGACGTCGCACACACCACATATATATATTCGGGTGTAACGCACTTCGTTGTTCAACGGTCACTTATCTGTTTGCCTATATATATATATATATATATATATATATGTGTGTGTGTGTGTGTGTGTGTGTGTGTGTATAAAAGTGACGAAGTATGATTTTGATCTGTGCCCTCCACCATACGCAGGTCCAGCAGGTGGTTTCTCGCTTTTCAGGGTATTTACATACATATATAATATATATGTACACATGTATCGTTCTATTTCACTTTCGCCGAAACCCTTCCAATCGCGAATTCAGCCAACGAGAGCCCCATTAATTTCGCGCGCCCGGAGCACGATAAACGCGATGAGATCGATGCTCGTGTTCTGACTCCCCGATGAATCATTCTGACAAGCTTGACAAGCGCCGAACCGCCAAGGCTCTTTCTACTTTTCGCTATATGCACGGTCACGTTTCGTATTTTAAGGTCCTTCGCTTTGTATATTTCTATCGCGTGCGCTTCGAAGGGAGAAGCAAGAGAGAGAGAGAGAGGAAGGGAGGGAGGACAACCCGTTTGGAAATTAAGTTCGAGCTTTGGTCCGGCCCACATAAACTTGTCCTTACCTTATCAGGACCCTCAAATGGAAACCTCTAATCCAAGAGCCTTGAAGAGTGGTCGCTCTTTGTTAAAAGCTCCAGAAGTTAGGTCTCTTACTAAGCTGGAGAGTGTTATAATTTTTGTTTGATAAAGTCAGATCTGGTCTGAATCTAATCAGAGTTGTTCAAGTTGTATCCGTTTTTTTAAACTACATCGTAGCGTTATTTGGGACAAACATAATCTAAATTTCAGTGTTATTCTGCTTATTTCCATCCGCCATTTTGAATTTTCCATGAGTGGTATCGATTTATGATTCAGCGTTGATCATAACCTCGTAACACTCGTCACCTTACGAAACGTAGTTCATGGCTGGATGTTCCATTCCATAATGTTTGATGCCCAAGGTTGTCGATTTTTTTGTCAGGCTGTCTCAACGATTGCCAACCAGGTCGTGAATTGGGTACTGAAGTCATTTTGGGGTGTAGTTGGGATGTAGTTGGGCTGGCGGTGATCCCTCTTAAGTTCCCCCAAAGTCCCGAATTTCGACAGGGCTGCCCTGACAATTTTCTCCCTAGGTTTAAAGAGGATTCTGTTGGGTTATGTTGCAGCAGGCCTGAAGCACGGAAACGGCGGTATAGGGAGTGCGAGCAGCTCGAGGAGCACGAGCCCGAGTCAGCAGCATCCACCCCAGGCCCTGTCCTTCATTCCACAGCCAAGGAGTCAAGGCTCGACGAATCGGCAACCAACCGCCACAACGCCAAGGTAACATTCCCCTAATCTTCGTAGGCCTCGTGTGAAATCCATTGGATTTGGTTGCTAAAGATCCTCAACAAAATGAACCTCAAGATCGAAGAAGAGTAATAAGTCCCACGTGTTCCAGCCCCCGTGCCTCGACCGTTGGACGTCCCGGTGGTTTGCGAGCGCCCCAGACGACATCCCCCTATTCCGCGCCCCCCGCGCCCCCGCCCGTTCAGCAGACAAACAAAAATTCGGTCCTCGACAAATTCAAGCTCTTCAACAACAAGGACAAGAATTCGGAACGCGGAAAAGCCTCGTCGGCGGTGTCGAAGAGGACCTCGAGTTCCTCGGGTTTTTCGTCGGCGCGTTCCGAGCACTCGGACAGCTCGACTTCTCTGTGCGATCAGAGCAAGGCCCAACTGGAGTCCCCCAAGACGCGAGCCCTCAAGTCCAAGCTGCAGGCCAAACCGGCCAAGCAGGCGAGTCCGAAGAGCGCGAGAAAGGAACAATCGAAAGCCCAAAGCAAAATAGCACGAACGAAGGGTCCGGAGAAGTTGGTGAACACCCCATTGAGCAACGAGGATGCTAAACAGTCGATCAAAAGTGCCAATTCACTGGCGAAGATTGCCGTAAACGAGAAGAGAGGGAACAATCTCGATCTCCTGAAGCAATCAACCCAAAAGTCCAACTCTCCCGTCGCCATGCAACAAAAAGGCCCCCAGCAACAGCTCCCCCAACAACAGCTAGCCCAACAGCAGCATCAACTGCAGCAACACCAACAACAGCAGATCCATCAAGATCCGAAGATCGTCCCGAGTCCAAAGTCCGAGCAGAAGAGTATCCAGAGGCCGAAGATGGAATTGCCAACCAAGACGAGCGATTCAAAGCAGCCGAAAGGACCACCCAACGGCCTCAGCAAAGATTCCATGCTCCACAAGGGTCTCTTGCCCAATGGACACATAAGGCAACCCGGCCACGACGTTTCCATTCACGAAACGCCTTCATGCGTTGAGAACGAGTCGCCCGATCTGGACAAAACGATCACCACGATGAACCGGGCGAACGCGACTCTGTCGGAGGAAAAGATGGTGGCCGCCGTACTCAACGACAGCTCGGACGCGATGAGCGGCAAAAACGGGAGTTACGAGCTTCGCGCGAGAACCGATGAGAATCGGGTAGACCAGGTAAATCGTTCGAGTTTCGATTGCATTGAGGAGTCCGGAGATTCTACTTGCCAACAAACCTACGACGAGGACAAAGCACCTAACGATGTGTCGAGAAACGAGGAAAATAGTAACGTAACGCGAACAACTGGCAATCCACTTCCGGGACCCGGACACAACGCGTATGGCCAGGCTGTAACGGGTCCAGGTATGAGCCCCGGCTCGAGTATACCAAAGCCAACAGCCCTCGTAAAGGGCACTACGAAGCAGCAGAAAGACATCAACATACCCAACATCCCAAACTCCACCAAGATCAAGCCCGACGGCCTTCATCGCAAATTGGATCCCAATACAGTCGCGATGGTCTCACCGATGCCCAGCATATCCGACCTCATGTCCGAGAGCTCGCACAGCAACTCCAACAGCACCGGACAAAGCAACTCGAGCGACAGCAGCGTTATTTATCGGCCCAGCAGTGAGAGCGGCAGCGAGATCAAAACTATACCGAATAGAAAGATCGATACGACGTTCGAGCAAATGGAAAAGGTTGTCACGATGTCGTTCTTCTCTGATTTGAGTGTATTAGGGTGCCATTTCGAGACAGTGGAAAGCAACGGCATTTTAGTAACTTACCCGCTCTTACTAGCGTCAGACCAATGGCATGTTGAGTCCACAAACCAATGCTAGAAAGTTACCAAAATGCTGCCGCTTCCGGCAGCACATATAATGATAACTTGAAGGTGAAATTTCACGACTGTGAAAAGCCTCAGCATTTTAGTAACTCACCAACTGTTACTAACTTCAGACCAATGGCATGTTGAGTCCCCAAACCGATGCTAGCAAGGTACTAAAATACTGCTTTTGGTGGCTCATACGATGGTAGCTTGAACGTGTCATTTTTACGTCAGTGGGAAGCCTCAACATTTTAGTAACTCATCAGCTGTTACTAGCATTAGATCAGTGGCACGTTGAGTCTACGAAGTTACTAAAATGCTGCTTCTTGCAGCTCGTAAAAACATATATTGAGGGTGCCATTTCACGGCCGTGCGATGCCTCCGCACTCTAATAACTCACCAACTGTTATTAGCATCAGGTTAATGGCATGTTGAGTCCCCAATCCGATGCTAGGAGGTTACTAAAATGCTGCTGCTTCTTGCAGCTCGTAAAATCATATTTTGAGGGTGCCATTTCACGGCAGTGCAATGCCTCCGCACTGTAGTAACCCACCAGCTGTTACTAGCATCAGATTAATGGCTTGATGAGTCCCCAAACCAATGCTAGGAGGTTATTAAAATGCTGCTGCTTCTTGCAACTCGTAAAATCATATCTTGAGGGTGTCATTTCGCGGTAGTGCAATGCCTCCGCACTGTAGTAACTCGCCAGCTGTTACTAGCATCAGATTAATGGCATGTTGAGTCCCCAAACCGATGCTAGGAGGTTACTAAAATGCGGCTGCTTCTTACAGCTCGTACAATCATATCTTGAGGGTGTCATTTCACGGTAGTGCAATGCTTCCGCACTGTAGTAACTCACGAGCTGTTACTAGCATCAGATTAATGGCATGATGAGTTCCCAAACCGATGCTAGGAGGTTACTAAAATGCTGCTGCTTCTTGCAGCGCGTAAAATCATATCTTGAGGGTGTCATTTCACGGCAGTGTAATGCCTCCGCACTGTAGTAACTCACCAGCTGTTACTAGCATCAGATTAATGGCATGTTGAGTGCCCAATCCGACGCTAGACAGTTACTAAAATGCTGCTGATTCCTGCAGCTCATAAAATGGTAGCTCGAAGGTACCTTTTCACGGGAGTAAAAGCCCCCAACATTTTAGTAACTCACCAGCTGTTACTGCCATCAGGCGAATGGCACGTCTCCAAACTTTCCCCACTTCCGTAATCTCTATTTCCTCCAAAACTCACTAGATCCTCTTCTTACTGAGCCAATATCATCAACAGGTTCTGTTGGAGCCGACGCCGTGCGTGGTGGCCACGGGGCCCGAGGACGAGGCGGAAATGACGGTAAAGCCGATGCAGCCACTTCTTCGTGGCTACACACCCGGCGCACGATGTTTGCAGACATTGCCGACCCGCACGACCGGTCGCCAGTACGCGGTGCTCCACTCTTCGTCGCATCATCACGTCGGGCAGGACTACGCGGACTTGGACATCGCGTCTGGTTACCTAAGCGACGGGGAGGTTTTGCGCAGCGGCGTGAGCGTCGGCAGCCGGACACTCTCGGACATCTGCGACGGTTATCTCTCCGAAGGTGGTGCGTCGCTCTACGCGAGGAGAATCAACCCCTCGTACGGACACGAACACGATAGGTCAGTGGTCAAAACGAAAACTCAAAATTCTGCCTGAAACAAAATGTTACAGAGAAAGAGAGAGAGAGAGAGAGAGAGAGAGAGAGAGAGAGAGAGAGAGAGAGAGAGAGAGAGAGAGAGAGAGGAGGAGAGAAATTGAATGATCGTTTATTGTTTAAAATGAGAAAGAGAGTGGAGAGGAAAGAGTGTGTGTGTGTGAGAGAGAGAGAGAGAGAGAGAGAGAGAGAGAGAGAGAGAGAGACCAAAATAATGCGTAGAGGAAACCGAACCGGCATCTTCCAAGCAACGCATGTATACTCGCCTAGCTAGACTCGCAAAGAGGACCATGAAGATCGCACATTTGTCTCCACTGAGCGTGACACATCTCACAAGAGTTGGTAACCTATCCGTATCCGACAGAGAGAGAGAGAGAGAGAGAGAGAGAGAGAGAGAAGAGAGAGGGCGAAAGAGAAGAACTCGACGAGCTTTCACTAACGGCCTTTAATTAGACGAAATTTGCGAGGCTAATTTCGCCACGTGCTACACACATACACACAGACAGCTCAACTTTGCCATCTTCCTCCGCGTCTTTCTCCCGTATGCCATGTCATATCTCAACTTGAAACACGTTTTCCTCCATAGCAGTGCCATAGCACGGAGAGAGGCAGAGAGCAAACGCGTAATTGCTCAAGTCTGTCTCGTCGCGCGTTCACCCTCCGAGTAATTCGATAAAATGAAGTAAACGCTCGCGTGTCAGCCGGAAAAACCTTTTTGGAATCTCGAAACTGCCTAATTAGCTTCCTGGCTAGACACATGCATGGCACGTAAGACAGCCGAGATATTTGGCGAACGAATAGTCAGGGGGCCATTTCGTCGACGGGGGGAAGCACCAGCATTTTAGTAACTTATCAGCTGTAACTAGCGTCAGACCAATGGCATGTTGAGTCGCCAGACCGATGCTAGCGAGTTACTAAAATGGTGCTGCTCCTTGCAGCCCGTGAAATGGTAGCTTGAGGACGCCATTTCACGGTAGTGAGAAGCCTCAGCAACTTGCTAGTGATTTAGTAACTTGGTAGCTGTTGCTACATCAGACCAATGGCATGTTGCGTTCTTGAACCGATGCTAGCAAGTTTCTAAAATGTTGTTGCTTCTTGCAGCCCGTGAAATGGTAGCTTGAGAGTGTCATTTTACGACAGTGAAAAGCCTCACCATTTTAGTAACTTACCAGCCGTTACTAGCCTAAGGCCAATGGCATGCTAAGTCACCAAACCGATGTTAAAAAATTACCATAGTGCTGCTGCTTCCTGCAACCTGTAAAATGGTAGCTTGAGAGTGCCTTTTCACGCCAGTAGAAAGCCTCACCATTTTAGTAACTTGCCTGCTGTCACTAGCGTCAAACTAATGGTATGTTGGATCACCAGACTGATGCTGGCAAGTTACCGAAATGCTACTGCTTCAGCCCGTAAGTTCGTAGCTTAAGTGTCATTTCACGGCATTAAAAAGCCTCACCATTTTAGTAACTTGCCAGCTGTTACTAGCGTCAGGGCAGTGGCATGTTGAGTCAACAAAACGATGCTAACAAGTTACCATAATGCTATTGCTTCCTGCAACCCGTGAAATGGCAGCTTGAGAGTGCCTTCTCACGCCAGTAGAAAGCCTCACCATTTACATAACTTGCCTGCCGTAACTGGCGTCAAACTAATGGTATGTTGGATCGCCAGACTGATGCTGGCAAGTTACCGAAATGCTACTGCTTCAGCCCGTAAATTCGTAGCTTGAGAGTGTGATTTCACGGCATTATAAAGCCTCACCATTTTAGTAACTGGCCAGCTGTTACTAGCGTTAGACGAATGGTGGTGGATCACCAATCCGATGCTAAAAAATTACTAAAATCCTGCTGCTTCTTGAAGCCCGTAAAATGGTAAATTGAGAGTGCCATTTTACGACAGTGGAAAGCTTCACCATTTTAGTAACTTACCAGCTGTTACTAGCGTCAGACCGAAGGCATGCTGAGTCACCAAATCGATGCTAAAAAATTACCATAATGCTGCTGCTTCCTGCAACCTGTAAAATGGTAGCTTGAGAGTGCCTTATCACGCCAGTAGAAAGCCTCACCATTTTAGTAACTTGCCTGCTGCCACTAGCGTCAAACTAATGGTATGTTGGATCACCAGACTGATGCTGGCAAGTTACCGAAATGCTACTGCTTCAGCCCGTAAGTTCGTAGCTTAAGTGTCATTTCACGGCATTAAAAATCCTCACCATTTTAGTAGCTTGCCAGCTGTTACTAGCGCTAGACGAATCGTGTTGGATCACCAATCCGATGCTAGCAAGTTACTAAAATGCTGCTGCCTCTTGCAGCCCGTAAAATGGTAGCTTGAGGGTGCCATTTCACGACAGTAAAAAACCTCAGCAGTTGAGTAACTTACCAGCTGCTGCAAACGTCAGACCAATGGCATAGTGAGTAACCAATGTTCAAATACGATTCGGCAATTTTCTCTTTTAGTGAGTAACATGCTATTGGTGATTCAATTGATACAAACGGATCATTCTTCGCGGTGCATGAGGTTCGCCTGCACGAACAATTTCCGAAAAAAGAAGGGAAAAAGGCAGCACGACAAAACGACTTTTGAAACTCAATTTTCTCCGCGTTACGCTTCTCAATGATAATTCGGCATTCATCCCCCTCGCTGTCTCACCCCCTTTCTCTTTTGTTTTGGCACCCGTCCACGACGACGCAAGCCCTGCGGGGTTGAGGCCCCCTGAAGCGTTGTTTTCACAACGCTTCAAACCCCTCTTGCTCGCTCTCCCTTTGGTGTTCCTCCGTCGCCACGTCGTTCCTTTTTGCCCTTAGCATACTCTTACCCGGATGGCTCGTCTTTCCGACGGCCCTTTCTCTCTCTCCCTTCTTCGCTCTCTCTCCAACTTATAAACGACGAGTCCTGGGGCACCTAACTCGATCGCGGATCCTTTAAGGACGGCTCCTATCTTCCGCTTGAAACCCAACGCGCTTTTCGGAAATTCAATATACTGCGATGTGCTTTCTTTCGCCCCCCCCCCCCCTCTCTCTCTCTTGCGTCTTTTCGACACGTCGCCCTCCGCCTTCGAATTCCACCCCTGTTTATTCCTCTTCATCTATCCGTTCCTTTTTCCTTATATATATATATATATAACTCGCGGCATATTGGGCGGATTATTCGAAGATCTTCCATAGCGAGCGACCAACACGTGTGGTAACACGATCCGACGCAAAGACACCAGGAGGGAAGACTAGGGATGCGAGAAGCATGGTGACTTCCTGACGAAATTTCCACTTCACAAAATTGGCTCCAAATGATTTAATCAGATCGATACTGCAATTTTTAATTCGATCCCGATCACTAAATTACCTATTAATTTGCTCTCAATCACAAATAAAAACCCCAAACCCAAACGCATTATTAATTCGGTCTCGATGACCATAATTGATCCGACCTCGGTTACGAAATTATTAACTCAACCTCGCTCACGAAATCATCAATTCGATCTCGATCACCAAATTATTAATTCGATGTCGATTACGAAATTATCAATTCGATCTCGATCAGGAAATTATTCATCCGATCACCAGCACGAAATTATTCATCCGATCACAATCACGAAATTATTCATCCGATCACAATCACGAAATTATTCATTCGATCACCATTACGGAATTATTAATTCAATCTCGATAACTCGATGATTATTAATTCGATCTCGGTTGCCGAATAAAAACCTCAAACAAATCATTAATTCGAGCTCGATCACAAAATCATTGATTCGTCCCGATTACGAAATTATTAAGCCGATCTCGGACACACATTTTAATAATCCGATCGCGATCACTAAATTATTATTTCGATCTTGGTTACCAAATGAAAACCCCGAATCTAACTAAACCCAAACAAATGATTAATTCGATCTCGATCACCAAATCAGAACCCCAGACCCAAACAAACCCGAACGAATAATCAATTCGATTTCGATCACAAAATCATTAATTGAATCACGATCACCATATTATTAATTCGGTCGAATGAAGGTGGAAATCAAGATCCCGGAATCGGAACAAAACAAAATCACGGACCCCCTCGAACGCGCTACAACAGAGAATAGCTCCGCATCCGGGTGCGTTCGAAGTATTGACCGTGAGTCTAATTATTAGCAAGGATTCGAGCCGTTGTTTCTGGGATTGAATCCCTAGCGAATGATGGCGAGTATCATGGCGAGAAATTGAATGCCGAGCTGGAATTCCTATTGAACGTCATATTGGCGCGCGACTGGAGTATTTGGAAATGCCCCGGAGGGAAAGGGTTCGTCGCCTTCGGCGGGTATATGCCTCTCTCTCGCTCTCTCGCTCTCTCTGACTTTCTGTGACGTCTCGTGATGTGACTCGAGATGGGACAATTGAATCCTTGGTGAACAGTAGTGGGATGAGGTATGCTCTGGGGATGATGACAGGGTAGGTGGGGTTCCACCCCCCCCCCTTGGGCTGAAATTTTGCACAAACCTTTCTTTTAATATTCTTAGACAATCCCTAAAGGGATTTTTAGCGACGAGCAATAGTTTTTGGGTTTGGGTTTGTTTGGGCCTGTCTGGGTATTCTTGTTTGGACAAAATTTGGACAAAAACACAATTCGAACAATTTGGACAAAAAACAAATTTGGACAATTCGGAAAATTTGGACAAAAACACAATTTGGAAAATTTGGACAAAAACACAATTTGGACAATTTGGACAATTTGGACAAAAAGGAAATTCGGAAAACTTGGAAAATTTGGACAAAAACAGAATTTGGATAATTTGGACAAAAAACAAATTTGGACAATTTGGAAAATTTGGACAAAAACGCAATTTGGAAAATTTGGACAAAAACACAATTTGGACAATTTGGACAAAAAAGAAATTCGGAAAATTTGGACAAAAACAGAATTTGGACAATTTGGACAATTTGGACAAAAAACAAATTTGGACAATTTGGAAAATTTGGACAAAAACGCAATTTGGAAAATTTGGACAAAAACACAATTTGGACAATTTGGACAAAAAAGAAATTCGGAAAATTTGGAAAATTTGGACAAAAACAGAATTTGGACAATTTGGACAAAAAACAAATTTGGACAATTTGGAAAATTTGGACAAAAACGCAATTTGGACACTTTGGACAAAAAACAAAGCGCGATAACATACATAGGTAAGTCCGGGTTAGTTGGCCACAGTTCTTTCGAGGACCCGTCAAAATAAAAGTACAAACGTTTCTTAACTTATCTTCATTTTCTAATTTAACTATGAACATTTAACTTTAAGATGATTCACGAAATTAATACAATCTCCTATCAGATCAACCTTGAAATTACTATTTTCAAAAATCACTATTGGATATCTCTCCCGGAGTAATCGAGTGTGATGGCCATAGGAGTAGAAATGGCCAGTTACATAGGAGTAGAAATGGCCATTATGCTCTCGGTTATCTCGTTGGTTTTATGTTTCGAATCATATTTTTGTTCTTCCTTTGGCCACATCTAGAACACAATTAATTTTAATTGCACTATTATAATGATTTTTGTGTACCCAAAGTTGGCATACTATCCACTGAACCAGTTTTCGAAGAGACGAGTTTCATAGTAATTTTATCCGCAACATTTTTTATCATTGTGCCTATATCCAACCAAATATTCATCATTTTTTACAGCACTGATAGCTGCTTTTAATGATTCTCGAGTCCAGTTCCTTCGTAGAGCAATTGTTCTTATTAGGCATGTAAAACAAATGAAAAAAAAAAATGAATTACTTGAAAACATTTCAACTAATGATATGGTCATCATACACCGACTGTACGTGGTCATCTTTCCTAATCCCCCGAGAGAGATGGCCACATCTGAAATGTAAACAAGTAGAAACAATACACGCGAAAACTTGAGGTTATAACAAAGCACTGTTCGTGAACTATTCAAGAAATACAAAGGTAACCTTTACTTTTACAAAAGAAAAACATCGAAAATAAAAACATGAAACCTTCAAAAAAATGTAACAGTAGACGGAATAATTAAAAAGGATTTTACTTACTTAATATTTTTTTGGACGAACTTTTGCTCGTGAAGTTACACCTGGGCACGACGCGAAGCGAATTAAGCCGTTACCCCCACTTGTAGCGCAAAAAAAACGCCTTGTTCATGAATTTTTTAAAAGAAAACTACAAAACTTTTTTAATCGATCAATATACCATCTTAACGGCGGGGTAAAGTTAATTCGGCGAAAAAAAGGCATGTTTTTAAGATTTTTTTTTGGCGTAACGAATAGTGTTCGTTTATTGAAAAATTTACATATAATAAAGTAACATTTGAACAACATTCTCCTAAATTTGCATTGCAAAATATTCAAAATTGAGCGAGTGAAAATTAAACCCCGGAGGCGCCTCGAAAAAAAGTTGGTTTGCGGTGTGCACCATAACTCGCAACAGAATCATTTGAAACAAAAAAATCAAAATGCATTTGTTAAAGGAGATGTTTCTCGAGGTAATGACGGGAGGATTTTTTTTTTTCGATTTTTCGATTTTTCGTAGCACTTGGGAGCCAAAAACCCGATTTTCGCTAAAAAAAATCGGCTAATTTGTTGTTGAAAAATTAGTAATTATTAAAAAAAAAAACAAAAAAGCTCTCGACAATACCTGGTGAATTATGTGAAGAAGTACTGTGCAAAATTTCAAAGCGATTGGTCCAGTAGATTTTGAGTTATCGTGCACACGGACTTCAAATATGACAAGTCTCAGAAAAACGGTTTGAAAAACGCAGAAGAGAAGAGAACGGCATGGAGCAATAGACGCTCAAATACTCATAACTTCGTCAATTTTACTCCGATCGACTTGAAATTTTAACACAATATTCTTGATATATTATGCATTCATTTAAAAAATTAAACAAAAATGAAAAAAAAAATTCTAATACTTTACCCCGCCCTTAAAGAACACATCTTGAAGAACTTTCAGTAATTTTTTTATTGAAAAATATTACATTGTTTAGTGGCAAATGGCCGTCAATGAAATAATGTTTTTATATACACGGTTTGCGGTGACCAACATTGCAGCGAAGTGGATCATCTGAAAAAAAAAAATGCGGATGGATTTAGTCAAATATAAGTATAAACTAGTCTTTAATCGAAGGATTTTAAAAAATATTCATTTTTCACAATATGGCGGACAGTCAAAGTTAATAGTTCGATTTTAACGAAAAAAAATCGAACGATTAAAGACTACATTTTTATGTATTGAATAAGCCTGCAAAATTTCAAGAAGATCGGTTCATTAGTGTTCGAGTAATCTTGGTCACCGACTTCAGAAATGCCATTTTGAGAAAAACGCGTTTAAAGTTTCGATTTCCGGTCGTTTATACAACGGATTCTTCTCTTTCAACGCTCATATCTCAGTCAATTTTGTTCGGATCGAATTGAAATTTTCAGGACATATTCTCAGATACTTATACTTCCAAAAAGTGCAATAAAAAAAAATCGATTTTTTCAAAACGGCAAGTGGGGGTAACCCCTTAAGCAGTAACAGGTGAAATGTAGTGCGCGGTTCTATGAAACATTTCTATTGACCATCTCTCGCTTATGGCCAACTCCCCCGAAATTATCCTGATCGGCGTTAAAAAAAATCGAAAAAATTCAATATCTCGAAAACTATTGCGGGTTGCCAAAAATCCCTTTAGGGGTTGTCTCAAAATATTAAAAGGAAGGTTCGTGCAAAATTTCAGCTTGATCGGAGGGGGGGTTCGGAACCTTATCCAACAGCGTGACACTCATAAGATGGCCGTGTATTTTTTAAGGGGGAAGATACTTTTAGGCAAGGAAAAAATTTCTCATTTTCGTGAGTTTTTTTTTAAGAAAAGGTTTCTTCGGCGTTTTTTAAACTTAGGATAGGTTTTATTACTACTTTGTTCTGTTACATGGTATTTTTAAAACGAAGATTTTTCATTCTTTAACACTCATACGCAGAATATAAACCAAGAAAAAGTGAGAAATGTTGAAAATCAATGAAATAGTACGCTTTGAAACAAAAAGTTTTAATTCTCGAACCGTCATTTAGAAAACATTTAAGGTCATGTTTCAGACAATGAGGTTAGAAAGATTTATACCACATTTCATCAAAATCGGTCGATTACTTTTTTAGCATACCTCACGCCAGTTTGGAAAATACCTGCGCAATTTAAAAAAATTAAAAAAATACCATGTGGTTACATGGTATTTTTATTTTTTCGTTTTATTTTTATTTTTTTATAAAATTAAAAAAATACATTATGGTTACATGGTATTTTTTTTCGCCAAAAGTACCCTTAAAAAATGGGGAAGAAATCTATCCTTTTAAAAAACAATCACGAAAATCCGCAAATTCGTTCCTCCCCTAAAGGTATCTCTGACCCCTTTATGGTCTGACGCGGGGATTTCGTGACCGAGAAAATTATGATATTCAATGGTTTTTCAAGTCATCTTCGAAAAAAAAAATACAGCGTACTTTCGTGACAAGTAATATTTGCCGAAAATATTGAGCATTCTGCTAAAGAAAAATTCATTTGGAGTTCAGCTGAATGAAGACAATTAAATCCCTAATACGAAACACTCCTGAAAACACTTGAATTAAAAAAAGAACTATAGGACTAAAACCATTGATAGAAAAAAACACTCTAATGGAATTAAATTCCATTTATTTACTACACCTCTTCGATAATTGTTTATTCTCGATGACGGGATGCACCAAAGAAGTTTTTCAGGATCATATTTCGTATTCGGAATTTAATTATCTTCATTCTGCTGTACTCAAAACGGAGTAATGATATTTTGCCGGAATGCTCAATTTTTTCTGGAAAGTACTACTCGTCACGAAAATACGCTATATTTTTTAATAGGACTTGAAAAACCATTCGGAATGACATTTTTTCAATACCGAAATCTCCGCGCAAGCCCCTTAAAATCTTATGGCTACCTCATAATAATAATAAACAATAATTATTCTTTTACCAGAAAAATATTAAATAGAAAAAATAAATAAATAAAGAAAAAAATAAAGAAAAAATATAGAAAGAAAATAAAGAAAAAATATAAAATAAATAAATAAAAAAAATATATACATACATACATCTACATGTATAGGTTTCCTCACGATTCTATCGTCGTTGGCTCGGAACATTATCAGTCAGACCGATACGCTTGCATACGAATGTATACACCAGCTTCATAGTCTCGTACGAGCTCCTCCGTATTTTCTCGCGATAACGAAGTTCCCACATGTTCATATCATTGCATACGTATCTATTTTATTGCATTATTGCGCGGTATCGCAGCTTTCCCGATCCTCTATTGTGCCTTCGTAGGGGTTGATTTATAAGCATTGATAAATTGGAGGGTTGCATCAATATGTTATTTTTTAAATTTTCCTCTTGTTTAATTATTCTTTTTAACGCAATTAAAAATGAATGGACTCGTTCGACTTTTTTTGGGAGTTATTCTTTTCTCTAGTCTTTTGCGGTGAAAGGGCGTAAGTGGAAAAATAATAATATTGAAGTTTGCATGGTTGGATCGCAACGAAAGTCCAGTACATTGATATTTCTTTGGCCAATTGGGGCTACGAAAAACACTCGAATATTTTTTAGGGTCCTTGCGAGAAATCTGAAGCCCAAATTTACTGCATAAGATTTTGGGTGATGAAGAAAATGTGGAAATGAACATTTTTTAAACATCTTTCGTTGCATTCCAAACTTCAACATCGTAAGAATAATAAAAAGGACGAAAATTTGTACCGAACGAAGGCAGTAAAAAGTAATTGGTCCGGACCATGTTTGAAGCGTAAAAACATTGAGGGGTCTTCTCACTCCAGACGCTAAAAAAGGCTATTTTCATGAATTTTTCGATAATTTTAGTTTATAAATATTGATACAAAGTTGTTACACTTAATAAATACACTTTTGAAATACATTTTAAAAAATATATATTTATTCAAGTCACTATTTATAGACGAAAATGGTAATTAAAAAAATGTTATTAAAAAATTGTAGGTCTGCACTGTTGATGAAATCTCGGAGATGGATCATCCGAAACAACAAAATCAAATGGTTCTAGATTCAGTATGTTAATGGCTATAGCGCATATCATACGATTTTTGATAAATGCAAAACTAACAAAATTGCGGACATTTTTCGAAAAACAAAAAAAAAACGTGTTTTTTCACCGTTTTTGGCAAAAATAAATAGTAAATATCAAATTTTTAAAAAATCCTCGATATGGGCTACAGCTATAGTTGTAAGGAAGATGTGGTTAAAATTTCATAAGGCTCGGTTCAGTAGCTTCGAAGATTTTATCAACAAGCCGCCGAAAAACGTTGTTTCGAGAAAAACGCGTTTAAAGTTTGTTTGGGTTACATAAATACATTTAAAAAAAGGTTTAAGGGGCCAGTCCACTTTGGAGCCACGAAAAAAGGCTAGTTTCGCGATTTTTTTTTTGGGGGATTTTATGAAAGATATGAATATAAAAGTTGTTGGGCTTGATAAATAAAGTCTCGAAAAACATTTAAAAAAAATTTAATTCATTTTTATTCATTTTTAAGTACAAAACGTAACGTAACGTAACGCCTCAAAAATAGGTGGGCTAGGTGGCTCCATCACAGCTCGGCAACGGCTTGTCTGAAACAAAAAAATCAAAGTCCATTAGATTCAGTATGACACCAGCTACAAAATGACCCTCGGATATAAAGTTTTATCAAAAATTTAAAAAATGGCAGATGAAAAACGTAAAAAAACGCGTTTTTCCCAGTGTTTCGTAAAAATCAAAATTTCAAAACCATCGAGGCTCATCTTGTTGCGAATCATGTTTACAATATGTGGTTCAGATTTCAAGAGAATCGGTTTATTAGTTTTACAGATACGATGCACCTAGATTTTGAAAACGTTGTTTCGAGAAAAACGCGTTTGAAGTTTATACTATTAGTACAGTCGTGCTGTCGCTGAAAAAACCCGGAATCGGAGAAAATTAGAAGAAGGCTAGTTTTTTGACAAGTGATTTTGTAGGTGCCGCGGGTGCTAAATCCAAGTTTGCCTAAAAATCGGGGTGTAGGGTTCTTTTTTAGGGGATTAAAGGAGATGAGGGTGGATTAATGCCAAACTACAAGCCCTACGAGGTCGGCGCCGTGAGACAAAATGTTCAGAAAAATCCGGGCTTTAGTTTTGTCCACAGCGCCGAAGTCGTGGAAGTCCATTTTGAGGGTGAAAAAGTGGGGTGAAATTTTGAAAAATCGGTTTTAATAGAATAACTCTTTAGAAAAAAATCGTACGTTTTTTGTTCAAATGGGAACGTTGTAGCCCTTGAAAAGACGCGTCGATCGAGTATTCGATCATCACTCTCCGATAATATCTTCACCCCCAAAAAAATGGTTAAAACACAAAAAAAAAAATAGTTTATTGAATAACTCAAAAACAATCGGTTTTTCGAGTATGGCTCAAATGTACGAAATGTAGAGAATAATTTTCTCCATATTTTCGTTGCTATGGACCACCCTTGAATTTTGATTTTTCAACCCCTCTCGGGGGTTGACCATTCAAAATGAAATTCTGGGAAAACTATTGACGGCACGAATTCGCCGCCGTGGACGAATTTGTAGCTTGAACCCTCAGCTACATTTTTGTCCACAGCGCCAAACTCGTATCTCTTTAGTTTCGGTCAATAGTTTTCCCAGAATTTCATTTTGAATTTTCAACCCCTGAGAGGGATTCGAAAAAGCAAAATTTAAAAGTTGTGCATAGGAACGAAAATATAAAGAAAATTATTCTCTACATTTCGTACATTTGATCCATCCCCGAAAAAACGATTGTTTTTGAGTTATTCAATAAACAATTTTTTTGTTAATTCTTCAACAATTCTTTTGGGGGTGAAGATATTATTGGAGAGGGTTGATCGAATACTCGATCGACGCGTCTTTTCAAGGGCTACAACGTTTCCATTTGTACAAAAATTGTATGAATTTGTCCTAAAGAGTTATCGAATGAAAACTGATTTTTCAAAGTTTTATCCCACTTTTTCACCCCCAAAATGAACTTCCACGACTTCGGCGCTATGGACAAAAATAAAACCCAGATTTTTCTGAACATTTTGTCTCCCGGCGCCGACCTCGTGGGGGTTGTAGTTTGGCATTAATCCACCCCCATCCCCTAAAAAAAACCCTACCCCCCGCTTTTTAGGCAAACTTGGTTTTAGTATACGTCGCACCTACAAAATCACCTGTCAAAAAACTAGCCTTCTATTTTTTCCGATTCCAATATACAGCACGACTGTACTATATGAGAAACTCTCACCAAAACTCAATCGGCAATTCCTGCACCGTACAAAATCCCTCCTGACAGCTCATCATCGTCGATATCTTCAAGTCTTCCTCACTTTCGATTTTTTTAAATTTTCAAAGTGGACTGGCCCCTTAATGCATTCCAAAAGTGTATTTTTCAAGTGTAACGATTTTTATATCAATACTTATAAAACAAACCTTAAAAAAAAACATGAAAAAAGCCTTTTTCAGCATCC
Source organism: Ophion obscuratus (assembly GCA_964007375.1). Lineage (NCBI taxonomy): Eukaryota > Metazoa > Arthropoda > Insecta > Hymenoptera > Ichneumonidae > Ophion > Ophion obscuratus. Next base: position 45,702,068 of record OZ023320.1, read on the forward strand.
AAAGTGAGAAAACCCCTTAAACGAAAATTTACTTATACCAAAATACGAATTTAAAAAATGTAAGCGTCGCCATTTCACCCTGAAGAAAGAAAAGCGATAAAATAAAGTAAAAATTAGAATCATAATTCCACCCTTGTTTTCCCGTAAATCATCGTTGCCAAGGTCGCGCCTTCCTTCACCACCAACCCCCGCCCCCACTCCCCACCCCCCACCCTCTTTGTCGCCGGCTCACTTCCGTCCTTCCGCCGCTAGATGGCGCCACGCGCACCCTTCGTGTCAGTATCGCGACCCCCCTCCCTCCGCCGTTCTACCCCCCTCCACCCAGTCCGCCGGTGGTGGCGATCGATCCCCGAGCCGAGTGCGGCGCGATCTAGCGGCGTGAAATTGGACCACTTCCGCGGCAGGGGCCGCGCGGGGGGACGGTGGTTCGTCGGAGTAAAATTCGCCAAGTCCCGTGGCGCGTCTCCGCCGATAGCATTGCCGCGGGGGGGGGGGGGGTGGGGGGTGTGGGTTGGTTGGGGGTGGGGAGGTGAGGTAAGGGGATTCGAGGGTGTGCGCACGACGCGAATCCGCGAGGGGTTGGTCGACGGTGGGCGACCTTTGCGAACCTCGGCGCCTGGAGAGGGGGCGGCGTAGGAAAACGTCTCGTCCGAGAGAAAACGACGGGAAGTCGCGGGGCTACGAGCGCGAATAGTCCTCCGGGAGGATCCGACGAACGGAAAAGACACGATCGTTCTCGCCGATCAGCGTCTACCCACGATATCCCTAGTTTCGACCGGACGAAAAAAAAAACCAAAAAAAAAGGCCTACGAAAAACGATCCCCAAAAAAAGATAAACCGAAAAAGTGCCCGGCAAGGGAGGAAATTTTTTTTCGAATAGACGACAGTGAAACCGGGGATGAAATTTTCCTTCGCGACACCCGGTGCATCGTTGGCATGACTGATTTGCTTTTTGGCCAAAGAATCCCTTGACGTGTCGAAATGATTTTTCCGTGGGCGTTACTGGGTCGAGGAATTTTTTCTTTGACCCTAGCGAGGAACGAGGCTCGTGACGATAAGGGATGAAAGTCAGGAAAGTGCGCGTACGCGGCCTATTAACGCACAGCTAATGAGAACCGCGCTGGCGAAACTCCATTTAGCGAGTATACGTATATAGATATGCACTCGAGGGACCCGAAGGACACCTAACGTTGTAACGTGTGTGGGGAGGAGGGGGGGCGAAATGGGTGGTTGTTTCGTGCGTGTTTTCACGTGTGCCCGGGTATAAGGGAGGGAAAGAAAGGGAGAGGAAGCGAGCCGTTTTTACGTTACAAAGCCGAGGACAAGGTGGCTCGAAGAAAGATAATAAGAGGAAAGGTATTGTCTCAACCTTCTGGTTATTTGTCGAATTTTAGTTGCTTTTTCAATTTATTTTATTATTTTTTTTTTATTATATTTTGCTATTTTTAAAATTATATTTAGAAAATGGTTCAATTTCATTTTTAAAAATTGAAATCGAAATTCATTGAAATTTGTCGAAAATGTTTACTTCATTTAATTCGCGTTTGGAGGAATTATTTTCATTTAGTGAATTTTCGTTTGTTAATTTTTATTTTATTTTGGTTCGTTCGGGTTATTTTGATTTTTTTATCAATTCAATTTGATTCGATTTATTTCCTCAATATTAAAGAAAAACCGACATTGCAAATAAAATTCTGAAGCGAAATGAAAATTAAATTTCACAAAATGTAGCGAAATCGAGTAAAAATAAGGAAATACCTCAGACAAACCCAAACGAAATTACTTGGATCGATCTCAACTACTTTGTCATTTTCAATTTTTAACACACCTTATCTATTTTATTTTTTCACTCTTGCTCAATTTTCATTTTACTTTATTTTCCATTGTTCTCCGTATCTCTGCTCATTGTTTATTTTTATCTTCAAGTTTGCATCATTGAAACCCAACGCACATCATTTTTTCCAATTGCCAAACTATTCTTTTTTTTTCGCGAATTTAGGCTGCATGAACCACGTTTATCAGAATTTTCATTAAAAGTCTACAACGCAAATGGGCAAGTATATATATTTTCGATAATCAATATCGAAAAATCGAGGACGAAACGAGAATTTTCGTTGCATTTCAATGATACAAACTTCATCACTGTTCTTATTTTATTCATTTCCAACGTTTCACGATTTTTTATGACATTTTTAAACACGTATTGAGTGGTCTTATCTACGTAAATGGGGGTGAAGAGATAAGGGTTGTAGGCGAAGATTTTCGTCGCAAGTATACAAGACGGGGTGAACGTCCTGGGCAGAGTCTTCCCTCCGACTGTGTAGAACGAACATTTACCTTGGTCAATATTATATATATATATATATATATATATATATATATATATATATATATACATACAAGTATGCAAATATACAAGGCCGTATGTGAATTTACTGTTTCGCGGGTTTCTCGATTGCGCGATATCGAACTAACGTGTATATCGTATATCAGTCTATCCATATCTATATACATCAGGGGGGGGGGGGCTATAATGCGGAGCGGCTATAAAGTTTGAGCGGATTGTTCGAGCGATATATGTGCAATGTGCATTGGATGGCGAGTTTTAATGTATTCCACGTTATATAGAGAGGCCGCAATGCACAAGCAGTGGCAGTGGATATTGTTCCGAGACACGGTGGGAATACGAGAAGAACGATATTGTATACGAGAATGGGTAAACTGTCGTATACCGGAAACGTCATAGTCCGGAAACGACGTATGGCCCAAAAAGATATGATCCAGAAAAGTCGTGTAAACGGAAGAGTGTCCGTGCGATAGAAAAAGGAAAAATTGCAACATTACGTGTCCCCTGGAATACCGTCAGATGGCGTTGTACGTGTTCTTATTCTCGTGGAATAAAAATACATTCCTATGGGTGTTCGGTGGCCCGTTTAGTCCAGTAAAAAAGACGAAAAGCCAGCATTTTTTAGCGTAGAATATGAATTTTTGACTGAAGGTAGATGGTTGCATATGGAGATTAACCCCGATAAAATGTTGCCCCCCACTCGCCCCAACCCTGAGAAATAGGGGTTGAAAACTTAAAAACCGCCGTATCTCGATAATTAATAGCCCGATGAAAAAAGGTTTCAAACAAAAGTTGTTTGGAATAATGAAATTCGTATAAAGTTATGTGACGTCCAACCCCCTATCTTTGAAAATAGCGGCACAGAAGAGATTCGAAAATTCGCTATTTTGCCGCTATTTTCCAAGATAGGGGGTTGGACTTCACATAACTTTATACGTATTTTATTATTCCAAATAACTTTTGCTTGAAACCTTTTTCGATCGGGCTATTAATTATAGAGATACGGCCATTTTTATGTTTTCAACCCCTATTTCTTAGGGTTGGGGCGAGTTGAGTGAAAAATTCATATTCTACGCTAAAAAGTGCTGGTTTTTCGTCTCTTTAACCGGATCAATTCAGATTACACAATCTCAGATCATTCAGAATTATCGGCGATCCAATTGGAGCGGGAATTTTTAGCATCGCTCAGCCCGCAGCTCAGTACGTAGCTCAGCTTCGTCTTTCACGCCCAAGAAGACTCGGCAACGCGATCAAGCCCCCCCCCACGCTTTAACGGCGGGGTAAAGTTAATTCGGCGAAAAAAGGCATGTTTTTAAGATTTTTTTTTGGCGTAACGAATAGTGTTCGTTTATTGAAAAATTTACATATAATAAAGTAACATTTGAACAACATTCTCCTAAATTTGCATTGCAAAATATTCAAAATTGAGCGAGTGAAAATTAAACCCCGGAGGCGCCTCGAAAAAAAGTTGGTTTGCGGTGTGCACCATAGCCCGCAACAGAATCATTTGAAACAAAAAAATCAAAATGCATTTGTTAAAGGAGATGTTTCTCGAGGTAATGACGGGAGGATTTTTTTTTTCGATTTTTCGATTTTTCGTAGCACTTGGGAGCCAAAAACCCGATTTTCGCTAAAAACAATCGGCTAATTTGTTGTTGAAAAATTAGTAATTATTAAAAAAAAAACAAAAAAGCTCTCGACAGTACCTGGTGAATTATGTGAAGAAGTACTGTGCAAAATTTCAAAGCGATTGGTCCAGTAGATTTTGAGTTATCGTGCACACGGACTTCAAATATGACAAGTCTCAGAGAAACGGTTTGTAAAACGCAGAAGAGAAGAGAACGGCATGGAGCAATAGACGCTCAAATACTCATAACTTCGTCAATTTTACTCGGATCGACTTGAAATTTTAACACAATATTCTTGATATATTATGCATTCATTTAAAAAATTTTAAAAAAATGAGAAAAAAAAACATTTTAATACTTTACCCCGCCCTTAACACACCGCGTTCACAATATAAATCACAAATGAAAAGAACAAGAAAAGAGGGTAAAAAAGAAGAAATAACGAGGAATGAAAAAAGCGCACACGCATCAACCCCCAATTTTCGAATCGTTTTTGTACCGCTATTTTCAAAGATAGGTGATTGGACGTCAGATCACTTTATACGTATTTTATTATTCCAAACAACTTTTGTTTGAAACATTTTTTGATCGGGCTATTCGTTTTCGAAGTACGGCGATTTTTAAGTTTTCAACCCCTATTTCTTAGGGTTGGGGCGAGTTGAGGGGCAACATTTTATTGTGGTTACTTTCAATATGCAACCATCTACCTTCGGTAAAAAAAAATATATTCTACGCTAAAAAGTGCTGGGTTTTCGTCTCTTTTACTGGACTAGTTTCCGCAGAGAGGAGCTCACGCGGGTATCCCACCATCCACCACCATAGATTCGGAGATAATCCGTTTTGAAATTGCAACTTTCAACACTGCGGTGCCTGCATTGAAATTTAGACATAATAATTTTCCGTAAAAAATATTTGTCCCCTATAATAAGAAGACATATGGCAACACCGCATCGCTTCACGTATCCAATGTCGTATGTTTGCGCGGCATATTTAAAATCATACTGCAACACAAATTTTTATCCGGAAGTAATTTTAAATCGAACAAAGTTTTCAATTAGTTATGAATTAACCAACACATTTATTTGTTAATGAACATTACATAAACAATATAAAATATTGATATTTATAACGCAAATATATTTTTTATGATAAAAGTTTTTAACTTTAGGAACAGGATAATTTTTTTTCTCGAAATATTGCCTGTTCTGCGGTGTTGCCATATGTCTTCTTATTTAAAGGGACAAATATTTTTCACGGAGAATTATTCCGTCTTTACTGAATGTTTTCAGCAAAACTGAATAGTAACGGAGTAAAGGCAAACTTTGTTCACTCTTTCTCTAACTAGTTTGCTATCCAAAGATAATTTTTAAAAAATTGATAAACAATAGAATAGTACGAGTAATGATGTGACCTGACTTTCGGTCAATCCAGACCCTGCAGTGTTAAGTGTTGCAATTTTAAAACCCATTATCTCCCAATCTAAATAGTCGACTTTTCTGAAATTTCACTCAAACATGCATAGTGATATAAAAAATGTCTGATTAAAATTTTAACAAAATCTATAGAAATCAAGAGTGCTCTTGTTCTACTTTAAATAAAAAGTAATGAAAATCATCAAATTTTTCCCTCGTCTAAAAGTATCTCCCTCCTTAAAATCGACGTATACTTTTCGGGACCGCGAGTGCTTCGACGTCAGGATGCGAGGAGAGGCAATCATTTGTTCCTTGGAGGAACAGAGGAAGTTCCTTGTTCGATCGAAACCGAAAAAAAGAATATCCGCTTAAAATACATGACGTTTCTTGAGGTAATCAAGTTTTCCATTCCTGCGTGGAATACATAACTTTTATCTCGCCTTCAATCGACCAGCACTCTCGTATTAACAGTATCAAATTCCTAGGGGATGAGTACAACCGTAGCTTCGTATAAATAAAATAATCATCGAGTTCGATATAGACGATAACGATAACACTCGAGTTTATACGACGAGGCCCTTGTCAAGCACAAAGACGCGCCATTGCCGATTCTACCGAGCGTCCGGACCTTTACACGTTTCTCGCATCGAGACTCTTTTACAGCTCGTATAAAATCTTTCCCGAGACTTTTACGAGCCCTCTTAGCTCACTTCCGGAACGGAGAATGGTCCACTGTATTTTTTTTCTACTTTTTTTCGATTATTCGGACTAATCCGAGCAGATTAGTTTAAATTCATTTTAAGTTCAGTTTAAATTCATTTTATGATTCATTAATTCAGTTTAAATTCATTTCAAGATGGTTTCCGATCTAATCTACATTGTGTTTCGATTTATTTTAAGATTGACTTAGACGTAATCTAAATTCTGCCTCGCTTTATTTTAAGTTTGAGTTCGATCCAATCTAACTCGTATTTCGATTCATTTTAAAATTGAATTAGATCAAACCTAATCCAAATACGGTTTGAATTTATTTTAAGATTGAATTTTATCTAATCTCAACTACGCTTCGATGTATTTTAAAGATTGAGTTAGATCTGATTTAAATTCAGTTTATATTTATTTCAAGTTTGAGTTATAACTAATATAAACGTTGTTCTAGCTTATTTTAAAGTTTAAGTTAAATCTCATCCGAATAACTTAATTATTCAAAGGCTCGATGTTATTGAATAATTCGAGACTTGTGTAAATCATATCTATTTAAATTACATAATTATTGAAGGAACTGGGTTCATCGCGATGCGGAAAATCGTCGTATTTTCAAGAAATTTGCAATACCTTGCGACAATAATCCAAATTGAATGTTTTTAAAATTATCGAAATTTTAATTCGACCGCATATTCTGAAAACTCAAAATTGCCGATATAAAATCCAAATATTCGATTTTAGAATTCCCATCCGCCATTTTGAATTCGGGACACGAAATATCAACAAAAAAGTTTGACGTTAAAAATTACGTTATTGTTTGTTGGGCACCTCAGTTCGTCTCCTTTGATGGGGTTACCCAAACCTACGGAGATGCCTATTGGGGCACTCGGGTTTGAGGGGCCAGTCCACTTTGGAGCCACGAAAAAAAGGCTATTTTTGCGATTTTTTGAGGATTTTATAAAAGATATGACTATAAAAGTTGTTGGGCTTGATAAATAAAGTCTTGAAATACATTTAAAATTTTTGAAACTCATTTTCATTCATTTTTAAGTACAAAACGTAACGTAACGTAACGCCTCAAAAATAGGTGGGCTAGGTGGCTCCATCACAACTCGGCAACGGCTTGTCTGAAACAAAAAAATCAAAGTTCATTGGATTCAGTATGACACCAGCTACAAAATGACCCTCGGATATAAAGTTTTATCAAAAAATGAAAAAATGTCAGATGAAAAACGAAAAAAGTTTTAAAAAACGCGTTTTTTCGCAGTTTTTCGCAAAAATAAAGAGTAAAAATCAAAATTTTAAAACCATCGAGGGTCATCTTGTTGCGAATCGTGTTTACAATATGTGGTTCAACTTTCAAGGGAATCGGTTTATTAGTTTTAGAGATACGATGGAGCTAGATTTTGAAAACGTTTCGAGAAAAACGCGTTTGAAGTTTATACTACTCAATCGGCAATTCCTGCACCGTACAAAATCCCTTCTGATTGCTCATCATCATCGATTTCTTCGAGTCTTACATGCTTTCGATTTTTTGACATTTTCAAAATGGACTGGCCCCTTAAGCCCTCGGGGGGGCCGAATTCGATCGGGCTCAGCCCGGCATTTCTCCGCACGGGCTTATCTCCATACGTGCTCGCGCTTGTACAATCGAGATTGAAATACGAGAACGGGAATCTTCAAGAATCCCGCATGGCTCGGCTTCATCGATTTATCCTCACTTTGGGGGAAGTCGTATTATTTTTTGCGTCACTGTACGTCTTGCATTCCTCGCGTACGTTTTTCCAATAACGTTACGACGTAACGCGAGACAGCAAAATAGAGAGAAAAGAGCCTTCGATCCTCCCCCAAGCGAAAAGAGCCTCGGCCCTTGCTGCTTCTCTCTTGACTCTTTTTTTTCCCTCGACTCGCCCATCCGGCACGACAAAACGAACGTCCATTACTCTTTTCAGCCCTCGCCGCGAGGGCTGAGGGCAGCTGAGAGTCTTGCGAGACGTCGTTCCTTTCCAGGCACAATGGAGAAACATCCTTATCAAACGGTACAGAGATTGTGCACGATCAAATGGGTGTTCTTTGAATTTCCCGAGAACGCTGCTGGCGTCAGCGTTTTCCGCAATTGCTACAGGCGACACGTGCAAAAGTTGCCAACTTCCATAGCAAATATCTTGAGTGAGAACACTGCAATTCTACTCGACGACTTTAATTTTTTTTTTCCTATTCTGTCAGACTTTCCCCAGAGAAATTCCTCGAAAACTTCTCGATCCACCGCTAACTCGGGCGTTTATCGTGTGCTTGCGTTGCTGGATTCGTATTTTATATTTCTCTTACGCAGGTACGTGGGTGGCTCGAGGCGAGAGTTGTCGGGTGTGAAGGAGGTCGGGAATTCGCGGAGAGTACAGAAAAGGCCGTCGGCGAGTTCGAGGGATGTCGGTGGTTGCGGCGCCGGACTCTTGAGTGGCTGCAGCGGTGGCAACGACGAGCTGGCAGAGCTCACAATCGAGGACCTGGCCTCAATTCCAGCTGGCAATCACTCGTCGGCTCACGGTCATCCCTCTCATCACAAGGTCCGTACTTTAACGATCAAACGAACTTGTAAACGAAGTACTACTACATAACGCCACTTCCGAGGAGCAACCTCCAATTTGCCCACAAGTTATAACGGCAGTTGATCGCCAAAACACCTGAAATGCTCCTCTTGTATTGCTCATTCTCGTCGCGACAACTTGACAAGTCCTTGAGGGGAATTCGATCAGGTTGCCATTGCCGTAATATTCGTACCCAGAAGCTCCAATCGACCCGACACCCACATCTAAACACGAGACCGACAAACTTCATTGATTACGACTCAGGCAGTTGATTATCCCCGGGCGACGCATCACGGCACATTCAGCCAGAATGAAGGACACAGAAGACTAGACAGAGACATTCGTGATTACGTTGCTCCCATCAGCTTAACAGCCCCACGTCAGCTTGACAGCCCTACGTCAGTTTAATATTTCCACATCAGGTTAACAGCCCCACATCAGGTTAACAGCCCCATGTCAAGTTAACAGCCCTACGGCACGTTAACGTCGAATCAGGTTATCAGTCTCAAAACAGCGTAACAGCTCCACATCAGGTTAACATCCCCACCTCAGGTCAACAGCCTTACATCAAGTTATCAGTTCCACATCAGGCCAACGGCCCCGCATCAGTTTATCAGCGCCACGTTAAGCCAATACCCCCACATCAGGTTAACAGCCCCATGTCGCGTTAACAGCCTCACAGCACGTTAACAGCGTCGAATCAGGTTATCAGCCTCAAAACAGCGTAACAGCTCCACATCAGGTTAACATCCCCACCTCAGGTCAACAGCCCCACATCAGGTTACCAGCCTTACATCAACTTATCAGCCCCGCAACAGTTTATCAACGCGAGGGCAAGCCAATAGCCCCACATTAGGTTATCAGCCCCACATCAGGTTAACAGCCCCATGTCAAGTTAACAGCGTCGAATAAGGTTATCAGCCCCAAAACAGCGTAACAGCTCCACAACACGTTAACAGCCTCAAAACGGCGTGAAATCCCCACAGCACGTTAACGGCGTCGAATCAGGTTATCAGCCTCAAAACAGCTTAACAGCTCCACATCAGGTTAACATCCCCACATCAGGTCAACAGCCCCACATCAAGTCAACAGCCCCACAGCAGGTCAACAGCACCACAACAGGTCAACAGCGTCACATCAGGTTATCGGCCTCATATCAGCGTAACAGTCCAACATCAGGTTATCGGCCTCATATCAGCGTATCAGCCCCACATCAGGTAAACAGTGTCGCATTAAGTTATCGGCCCCACGTCCGGTCAACAGCGGCACATCAGGTTATCAGCCCCACATCAAGCCTACAGCCCCACATTAGGTTGTCGGCCCTACATCAGGTCAACAGCGTCACATTAGGTTATCGGCCTCATATCAGCGTAACAGTCCCACATCAGGTTATCGGCCTCATATCAGCGTAACAACCCCACATCAGGTTATCAGGCCCACATCAAGCCTACAGCCCCACATTAGGTTATCAGCCCCACATCAGGAGTGTCGCATTAGGTTATCGGCCCCACATCAGGTCAACAGCGTCACATCAGGTTATCGGCCTCATATCAGCGTAACAGCCCCACATCAGGTTATCAGCCCTACATCGAGCCTACAGCCCCATATTAGGTTATCAGCCCCACATCAGGTCAACAGCGTCACATTAGGTTGTCGACCTCATATCAGCGTAACAGTTCCGCATCAGGTTATCAGCCCCACATCAAACCTACAGCCCCACATCAGCACTACATCAGGTAAATATTGTCACATTAGGTTATCGGCCCCACATCCGGTCAACAGCGTCACATCAGGTTAACGGCCTCATATTAGCGTAACAGCCCCACATCAGGTTATCAACCACATATCACATTATCAGCCCCAAATTCGGTGAACTGTCCGACATCAACTCAACAGCCCCACATTAACATAACAGCCCCACATCGACTCATCAGCTACACATCAGGTTAACAACCCTACCCCACAGGCTGCTACCACATTAGATGGCATTACACTCTGCTCTCGACTTCGAGAAGGGAAGTGAAAGAGACAACCGCAGAAAAAAGCTGAAACACCACTCGAAGTAGACGTTTCATTCGTCCTCCACTTAAATTTTCCTGGTGAGCAGATATTCCAGTTATACGAACCTCACCTGACATCCCATTTCGGTCCTCCACCACTACAACTGGCTCTTCCGCCCCGAAGGCGTATTTCCATTGCCATAACCATGATGGCACTTTAATTCCGACAAATACACCGCGCTGACACTAGTCCCCTCGCTATATGTATATACACACTCAACCAAATACGCGAACCCTTGAGAAAATAATTAGCATTTAAGCTAATTGAAGCCCAACGCGAATGCCTCGTTTTTCGGGATGGCGGAATGTTACGACGCAACTTTGCTGGTTTCGTATTCTGGTAAAGAGCCCGTTCTACGATAAACTCACCGAACTCGCACAGAAAAGGCACCGGGTGAAGATTTTGTGTGTTTGCAAACAAACAAAAACACCACTTTGCAGCTCATTGGAGCCGGACTATCAGGCTGCAGCGATCTCCCGTGTCCAGCAGCGTTGGTCAGGGCCAATACTTGGATGGGTGACCTCTTATTGAAATAAAAGTATTCTTTATGGCAATAAAGGGGTGCCCATTTTTTTCACTCATCGCTATTCGTATCTACCGCCAATTCTCGCAGTACCCTTCATTGTTTTTTTTCCATTCTATTTTTTTAGTTCGGCATCGTAAATTATATATTATACATAAAATTAACATAATTTTAAGTTCGGTGTGCTCGAAAACACGTTCTCTCCCCCCCCAGTCTCTCTCTCTATCCCTCTTTCGTTCTCACTATCGCGCTTTTCTATGTATACTTAAACCCGTCGGGTAAAGTTCCTCCCCCAAAGCCACGTGAGCGAAGTAATCCACTTCGAATAATCCTTCTCCCCCGTCCCCTCTCTCCGTTCCTGTCCTCCACCGTCGCGTTCATTTTCCCTTCAACCCGGGCCTTTCAGCTTCTTTTACCTTCGCGAATTCGTATTCGCCGGGGATAATGTGATTTTTTTATTCGGCTTTATTTAAGCCACGAGACATATACATATATATATATATATATACACACATATATATATATATATATATATATATATATATATATATATATATATATATATATATATATATATATATATATAAATAAATACGGTCTGCACAAGAAACTCAATAATTATTATAAATAATAATATAATATAATATACTCAACTATATATTATGTATCAGATAAAAATATAATATATAACATATAGTTGTCCATATTATTTTGAATCAACCGACATTGCGCTTTCAGACAATTTCAGACAATTCCAGACAATTTCAGCTTATAAATATGTGGAATGCATATAATTGACTGTTTAGAGTTGTTATTAATCTTTTTTGTTTATTTACATCGCGAATACGTTATTAATCAAGTTGAAATGTGGCAAACGCGCAATTTAGTTCTCAGTAACTGGTATCACTGAGCTCAGATACGAGCGTCACATCGTGAGCGCGCAGCTGTCAAACATCCTTTGCGAATTCCGTTTTTTTGTTTGGCGAAAATCGAAAGATGGAAGGGAAAAATGCAAACCGAAAAACAGTACAATCGACGGTTGGAGCAAGTACAACCTGGAAAGCGGCGTAAAAAAGTACTTGAGCCGGAAAATGAATGCGCAGTCGAGGGACAACGCGTAATTGATTTGAAGGTTATGTCGAAACACGTGCACTGCAGCTTCTGTAAAGAATGATTAAAAATATTCAAATACGCTTTATGAAACCGCGGTAAGACATTTATAGCAAGGAAGCAATAGTTTCTGCATTTCAAATTTTGGCGCCTATTCAAAATGGCCGACTTCACAGCAGTATTGCCACGCGGGAGGGCGCTTCATCGTTTTACGCAAATCAGCTGAAATTTCCTGCTTTATTTCACGAATATCTCGATAACGAGACAGACAAAACGCTGTACTCTTCGTTGTTATTATGTTGCGACAGTCGCATTAGAGTTCTCATAAAGTTTTTGCTACGTCACCCGTGTGTAAGAGTCTAACGTCAATAATTAATTGCTCAACAATCACGCAGACGAAGTACTTAAAATTTTACACGGAGTCGTGACACCTGTTCGCAAATATCCTTAATAAATTTCGCGATAGCTGAGCAACCTCCTTAAGGAGTGCTGTGCAGAAAAATATGGGGCTGTGTGTACCGGTACGGGTGTTCCCCAGTTTCCCTAGTATAGTGTCGCTCAAGACGGCTGTGGGCGCAACGGAAGTTAGGTTAGATTAGCGACGTGCGGGCATGGAGGGAAAGGCAAGGGTTCAATTGGAAAGGGTAATACGTAAAATCCCGCAAGGGTATAGGTATAGTATAGTATATATATATATATGGTGTAGTAAAACGAAATCCGTCATTTTTGCATGAAATTGAAGGCAAAAATAATAGAGTTCTTTATACTACACCTAATATAATGAAAATATATATAATATAAATAAATATATATTAAATTTATTTTCGACACGCACAATTATACGGTCTACATAAAAAAAGCCCTAACAAAATATGCAAGACTCGACAGCTATCATGAAGAATAATACAAAACCATATATTATATTATCATAATCTATATATTTCTCTTTTAACGAGATCTCAATTAACTCCCGAGTTCCAACCTCTACCCTTGCGGCTTTTTACGTATAACCCTTCCCAACTAATCTCTTTCTAATAACTCTCTTCTCGCCCTTGGCTAATTTGCCGAGCGTATGGGGAAACTCTGGAAAACCCGTACCGGTATGGACAACCCCACATTCTGATTCTCTGGTGCACATACTTTAACTCAAGTATCTACACCAAGGCATCAAAAGTATAGGCCTTCCGCTCACTGAGCGGTCACCGCTCCGAGTATTGGCCATACATAGAACTGCTTAACCGTCGTACCGCTAAAGCCGAACCCTGACCGTCCATTCGCTAGTAATGGCTAATATTAGGTGTACAAATAAGTTTTAGGACACTTCGATTTTGTATCATAACAGCTATTCTAAATTAATTCAAAGCTCCCGCTCACTTATCATAGATGGCGCTTGATATGTAGTATCGAAACGTAAAGGAGTCATAAACATAACCTATAAATTCTGTAAATTAAACATGGAGACCGATAAGCTATTTATTAGACACTGCATTCGCTATGAATTCCATCAAGGAAAAAGTGTTAGGAAAGCGTGTGAATCGATATGTTCTGTTCTTGGAGACAACATTGTATCTAAAAGTACATGTGAGTATTGGTATAAGCGATTCAAAGAAGGTGATTTCGAAGTTAGTGACCGTGAACGCACGGGGCCTCCTGTAAAGGTGGACGATCAGGAACTGCAAGCGTTGCTGGATGAAAACTCTTGTCAGACGGAGAAACAACTTTCGGAACAGCTTGGAGTAACTCAACAAACTGTTTCTTATCGTTTAAAAGCAATGGGTAAGATTCGAAAAGGAACAAAGTGGGTACCACACTTTCTGACTCAAGAAAATAAAAACAGCCGTCTTAACATTTGTGTGAGTCGTTACAACAAGCAACATAGAAAGTCTTTCTTGTGGAAAATTGTGACCGGCGATGAAAAGTGGATTTATTTCGATAATCCGAAACGCAAATATCATTGGGTTGACCCCGGCGAGCCGACAACATCCACGCCAAAGCGCAATGTTCATTGTAAGAAAGTCATGCTGTGCATATGGTGGGATATGAAAAGCGTACTGTATTATGAACTTCTCAAACCTGGTCAAACAGTTACTACCAATCGCTATTGTCATCAATTGATGCAAGTGAATCAAGAAATTGAGAAGAAACGTCCATTTTCTGGTAAAGGAAAACGTCCAGTAAAACTGCTCCATGACAACGCGCGGCCTCATGTGGGTAAACCGGTCAAGGATACGTTACTAGCGCTTGGATGGGAAGCTGTACCACACCCGGCGTATTCACCAGACTTAGTCCCAACCGATTATCATTTATTCCGGAAAATGCAGAACGATTTGTCTGACGTGCGATTCAAAACATTTGAAGAAGTGGAAAAATGGGTCGCTAAATTTCTCACCTCGCAAGACGAAAGTTTCTTTGCGAAAGGCATCCGCGAGTTACCTGAGAGATGGCTGAAGGTCATTCAGTGCGATGGAGATTACTTCGATGAATAACTGTGTTTTACTTCTTTTTTAATAAATCTTGAATTTTTTGAAAACTGTCCTAAAACTTATTTGTACACCTAATAATATATTCAACAATGATACATTGAATAATAAATATCGATCAAATTTTTTTTCGGGCACACAAACACACACACACACACACAAACAAACATGAATACGTCTAGCCATCGATCTTTAAAACCTATTCATAACATTATATATGTATGTGTATGTGTGTGTATATGAATACCTTTCGATAAAAATGGTTTGAAAAGAGAACGAAAAAAAAGCATCATTTATACAATATACCAAAGTCCATTAAATACCACTGTATACACGCTCCAGTGAATATACAACGGCGAGCAAGGGACCCTTTTTACTGGGCCATAGGGGTAGCAGTTGCGTTCATTTTTATCGCTCTTTTTCTTTCTCTTGAGCTCGCAGCGAACGGACGCGAGTGCGTGTGCATTCACGGGGTCTCGTACGCACTACACACACACACACACACACACACACACACACAACACACCTACACACACACACCTACACACACACACCTACACACACACACACACACACACACACACACACACACCTACACACACACCTACACACACACCTACACACACACCTACACACACACCTACACACACACACACACACACACACACACACACACACACACACACACACACACACACACACGCACACGCACGCACGCACACGCACACGCACGCGCACACACACACACACACACACACACAGAGGTACACGCGCGCGTATTTACATGCATCACACACATGGTATACGCACACAGAGGTTCGGCTTTCAAGTGGGGGAGTATGCGAGAGCGATGAGCAATGGATCGTCGACCCTCGGAACAAACGTCAGTCGACGCTTAACGTTCGGGCGGGCATGTTGCAACACTTCGTACGCAACGATGATACGAAGATTTTTTTTGTAAGCCAATAAAAATGAAAAAAAAGACTTATAAATAGATTGGGTTTGTTTGGATTTGAGTGATTTTTTCAAATCGTGAATTCTCATTTAAATGCTAGGCCGAGGAAATTTTAGAAAAAAAAAATGTTTGCCGCGGTTTTATTCTCGTGGTGGAAAAAATATTTCGCGAACGAAATAATTGGCTGGAGAAAATTATAACTGACGAAAGAATAAGAGAGGGAGAGCTCCTCCGGCAAACTTTCGTATTTAAAACATTCACGATCCTCCTCACGTGAGCCCCCGGAAACGAGGAGGCAAGGTCTCTTTCTCTCCAACAGGCTTTTCCACAACCCCTCAATACGAACCCTCTTGGACTTTTTTTCCACATATATTCACGTCTTGCCCTCGTGCACGGCTTTCCGCAACTTTCAGACGCTCTTTTTTCCCTCCCGCCCTCCCGTTACTTATTTTCCTCGAGACTACGTCTCCGTGTGACGAGGGAACGAAGTAAACATTGCTGAGATCGATAAAGTTGAGTCGAATCGCAAAGTGTTCGGGAAGAGCGATGAAAATAATGATCATTTGACGAAACGATGAATCAGTGGCGAGCCCGATAACACGAGTGGATTAAAGTGTTCGGTGTTGGCGAAAGGAGCTCGTTAATTTCGTTGGAATAATGGGGAGATACAGCTGGGCGAGTAAAATCCGAGGGGGACCATAAGTGCCAATTGGCTAGTGAGAAAAATTAATAATTATGGTAAGTAAAAACGCTGGAGTATATATGCACTGGGGCTCAAAAGTTTTTACACACCAGTCGATGTTTCTTGCCGGACTAAAAGTTACGTAGCTTCGTGAAAAAATAAGATAACCAAATTTACCGAACGGCGCTTTGAAGGGAACGAATTCAGCTTTGTGTTGCTTTTTTAAAATATTTTTTATGATTTTTTTGTACCGGATATGCACTTTTGTACGTGACTGTTTTTTGGATTTTTTTCGACCATCGAAAATTGGGCATGACTTATGGAATTTCTTTTTCTCGTGTTTATCCATGATAAACTTGAACGGGGTAACAGGAGCTCCATTTTGTTACAATTTTTTAAAAGCACCTGGACGGCCGGAAAAGAAAATGTAAAAAAAATTTTGAAAAAAATCTGAAAAAATGTCAACGTATTCAACTATTGAGTCTCTAACTCAATAGTTTTCGAGATACGCCAATCAATTGGTCGAACGATTCTCCGAGGTTGGGCCAAATAAAATTACAGAAAAAAATTCTGAAAAAATTTACGCGAATTTAAAAACGAAAATTAAAAAAGCTTCTCCTGATATTTTGTATGGCGTTTGTATACTTTTTGAGTTAAGCCAACCTACTCATCAGGGTTTCGAGCGAAAGTAGTAAAAAAAAAACTCAGGTGAAAATTTTGAAAAAATTCCAGGCGATCCAGTATGAACTTGCGCAACTTTTTACATCCCTAACATTTACTCTAAAACCCTATAGTTCTTGAGTTACGTTGCCTTTTCCAAAACTTGTCTTCTTTAGCCAAAAATGAAATAACTTTGCGGAAAAAAAACATCGTACGAAACTTTTTAAGATACCCGATACCTCGTTCGAGTTTATCATGAATAAAAATGACAATTTTTTTTTCCATAACTCATGCGCGCAATTCTCGATAGTCGAAAAAAAAGCCGAAAAACAATCACGTACAAAAGTGCGTACCAGGTCAACAAAAAAAAAACAAAAAAAAATATTTCAAAAAAGCAAAACAAAGCTGAATTTGTTCTCTTGAAAACGGCGTTCGTTAAATTTGGTTATCTTTCGTTTTGACGGAGCTATCTAACTTTTAGTGCGGCAAGAAATATCGACTGGTGTATCCAAACTTTTTAGCGACAGGGTATATATACGTTTGCACTTAATAATAATTATTTTTTAAAAATAATTGTCCAACATTTGTTATTTTTGTGTAGTAGTAATTTAAAAATATATGTACATTTATATATTTTTTTGTTGCACTCCAACGATGCAAACTTTAACATGGTAGAATCCTTAAAAGGAATTAAAAATTTACATTTTTTTACATTTCATTTTTTGTTATCTTAACATCTACATTATTTACGAAAATTATGTTTGAATAATCCTTCTAAAAAATCAATTTACATTATTGTGTGTAGCAATTAAAAATATATATATATATATAATTTTTGGTTGCACTCCAACGATGGAAGCTTCAAGATCGTCAAATCCTTAAAAAATCACAAAAGAAAATCTTTGTCGAACGCTCCTATTGCAAAAGCTATTGAAAATTTTGTCTGGGTTTGTTTCCAGCTGTTTCGATTTTCGAAATTTCGTCTTTTTCTTTGTTCAAAATTTCATTTGGAAAAAGAAAATAAATTTTGGGAGAAAGAAATTAAATATTTTTGGCCATGGCACAGGGTCTACAAAGTAATTAAAAAATATTCAGGTTCCCATATCGGAGTAATCAAAAAGTGAGAAAATCCACCTTGGACAGTGTCTGAAAAGGGGCGGGGGTGGGGAGGAGAGATCGTTGAGATAGATGGAATACTTTGCAATAGCCGGCATGGTTGAGAGAGAGAGAGAGACAGAAAGAAAGAGAGAGAGAGAGAGAGAGAGAGAGAGAGAGAGAGAGGGAGAGAGAGAGAGAAGGGAATGATGCACAGTTCTGTAGAAGTTTTGATTATTTTTATTGGCCGCGTGTGTATAGGCGCGGCTAATCTTCAAAGATGTAAAATATGGAAGCAATGCGTATATTTGTTATTTTTCTTCGTAAAGGATTGTATAGGACTGTGAAGTAATGACCCTCTCTCTCTCTCTTTTCGTACTGCCGATTTTCTAAACACAAACGCGTTCCCTTGGATAAAGAGCGGGAAAAAGGAAAAGAGAGGCAGAGTTAGTAAGAGATAGAATCAGACAATTCATTAATCGATTAATTGCATTTTATTTACGCCTTGGAGAATTTCTCCACAGATTGCAATAAGTAAAACGGAGAAAAGTATAATCGGCATTGCAAAGGCAACAGTAGAATTATAAATGAAACAAAGAAATGTTTATGTCATAAATATGCGCAAACTATATCACCCGTAAGTCAACAAATTATAGCAAACAGGAAAAAAGTTACAATTATCTTCGCAAATTACCAACTAATGTAATAATTGTAGAGAGAGAGAGTAGGAAAATAAACTATATCTAAAAATAAAAGTGAAAGAAAAAGAAGCCTCAAATTGATGTAGTAAAATAATCCAATGCAAATCGGAATGAATAATCATAAAGAACTTGTGAAAGATAAGGACAATAAAAATAGAACGATAAAACACGATGAAAATAAAATAGACTTGATAATGAAAAATAGAAAGAAAAAATACGATGAAAATAAAATAGAATCGTTAATGAAATTTTAATATCGAGAAATTATAAAATATAAGAAGAAAAATAGAAAATAAAAAATCGAAAGATAGAACGCGATGTTAATAAAATAGAATTGTAAATAAAAAATAAAAAAATATAAAACACAATTTAAAAAAAAGAATTGTTAATGAGACTGAAATGTAGGCAAATTATAAAAACTAAGAAGGACCGGTGCGATGGTCTAGTGGTTAGCGTGCTCGCCCCTAAACCAGCGGACCGGGAGGTCCCGGGTTCGAATCCCAGTCGCGTACATTTCGTCGTGAAATTTTTTTCTTCGGCATTTCGCGGCGAAATAAGACTAGTTCCACGAATGGGGGGCGAACTCGATGACCGGCTGTATTGGTGTAGGTTTTCCGCAGTTTCCCTATACCCATGACAGAAATGTCATGATGAATATAGTACAGAGGGGCAAGTCGGCTGCGGCCGCAGGAGGTGGGGGAAGAGGGAGAAAGATGGAGAAAAAAAGGAGTAAAGAGTAGAGGAAAGAAACAGGCACAATGAAGGGAAAGAATAGGTAACAAACGCGAAAAGCGTGTACCTAAGGAAAAAACCAACAAAAATAATATAAAAACTAAAAAAAAGAATAGAAAAAGAAAATTAAAAAGTATATATAGATATATTGGGTCTATGCATAATTCTGTAACGAAAATCGAGTAAATTTCAAACGCAAAATACCCTACGGCACTATGCATAGATCCGATAAAACATGATGAAAAAATAATATAAAGAAATATAAAGAAATAATATAAAGAAAAATAATATAAAGAAATTATAAAAAAGAAAAAGGAAAAAATAGAAAGATAAGTAGAAGATGAATAATGAAAGGTAAATATCTATAATTAAAAAAAATAGAGAGAGGAGCAGAAAAAAGAAAAGTAAAGAGCTGGACAGAGACGGAGAGTATCAAAAAGAGACGAAAAGCAAAGCGCCGGAACGGTAGCAAAGCAAGCCAGCTCGAACCATTCCAACCCCCATGAGTCACTCAGTTTCTTATACCGATCCAAACTTACACACACACACACACGTCGCACGCATCGAGCTGACAGCACGAGCGGCTGGCCGGGACCTCGTGTCGAAGGCTACGCAACATATAAAAAGGAGATGGCAAGTTAGGTACACACTGAGCAATCCTACCCTGAAACGACTCACAGGCCACCCTCTGTTCCCAGCACACGTACGTACACACACGCGTCTATACAAATATGGCAGCTATATACACAAGGCCCTCTGAATCATGGGAATGGCGTTGCCGGACGGACGCTCGGCCATGCCCCTCGTGGTCGAGAATCGATATATTTATGTGCGGCCTATGGGGGTAGGAACGTGGTCTTCATCACG
Organism: Ophion obscuratus; assembly: GCA_964007375.1. Taxonomy (NCBI): domain Eukaryota; kingdom Metazoa; phylum Arthropoda; class Insecta; order Hymenoptera; family Ichneumonidae; genus Ophion; species Ophion obscuratus. The sequence goes on from OZ023320.1 coordinate 45,722,611, forward strand.
AAAATTCTCGTTTCGCTATTAATCCTCTTGCACGTTTGCGGTGTCGGTTGTCGTGTTCCGGAAATGTAATGTAGCCCGGAAGTGAATCGGAGGAACGTCTTCGGGTACACCGTCAGATGGCGTTGCGCAAGCCACCGGGCGGCTTGCGAAAGAGGAATACGCCTGGTGGAAATGGAATTACTAAATTACATTTTTGTACGGCCAGATAGGGAAGGTGCAAAATTGATAGAGGGCAGGTGAAAAGTACACGTGGGGCCTCTACCGTTATAAATCCGAAGCTTTGGGTAGTTTGGCGTTTAAATGTCAAGCTCGAGGTTGTTGACACGTGTCAACAACAATTCAGATTTTCATGAATTTTTTTAACGAAGTGTACAGCGTTTTGTCTGTCTCGTTATCGAGACATTCGTGAAGTAAAACAGGAAATTTCAGCTGGTTCGGGTAAAACGATAAAGCGCCCTACGGCACGTGGCAGCGCTGCTGTCAAGTCGACCATTTTGAATAGGCGCCAAAATTTGAAACGCACAAACTATTGCTTCCTTGCTATTAATTTCTTACTGCAGCTTCACGAAGAGTATTTAAATATTTTGACTCATTCTTTACAGAAGCTGCAGTGCATGTGTTTCGACATAACCTTCAAATCGATTACGCGTTGTCCCTCGACTGCGCATTCATTTTCCGGCTCAACTACCTTTTTACGCCGCTTTCCAAGTTCTACTTGCTCTAACCGTCGATTGTACTGTTTTTCGGTTTGCATTTTTCCCTTCCATCTTTTCATTTTCGCCGAAAAAAAAGGAATTCGCAAAGGATGTTTGACAGCTACGCGCTCACGATGTGGCGCTCGTGTCTGAGCTCAGTGATACCAGTTACTGAGAACTAAATTCCGCGTTTGCCACATTTCAACTTGGTTAGTAACTTATTCGCGATGTAAATAAACAAAAAGGATAAATAACATTTCTAAACAGTCAATAATATGCATTCCACATATTTATCAGCTGAAGTTTATTCATTTGACGTAACCGAAAATTTGATTATTCGGGGTTGGCAGCCGTTGCAAGCGCCCGTGTTTGAGCATGCCCCGCAAAGACCCTGGAAATAGGACTATGGTGCGTTGTAGAAAGAACAAAAATAACGAAGGAGACGTACCATTTCACATTGAGCTAATCTCAAATAGTTTTTTTTTTATAATTTCATTCAACTCTCGTTACCTTATGATCGAAAATCTTGATGCACTTTTTCTCATTACAATAATTGATTACCAAAACATAATACGAATCAACATTCAGGACAAACAATCAGAATGTGTACGCAATGCCGGGTTCTTAAAATTGGTTTTTGTGGAGGTGCGACGTGCTCGAACAGCAAGTGAAGCAGGAAAAATCTTAAATCATGGCATAATCGATTTGGCTGCAGGGGTGGCCTTCAATTTTTTTCACGTGATTAATTATTTTGTATAAAGAATTCCCTATGTTTTAAGACTACTCCGATTGAATTTTTTCGATACTTAACTACCCAAATCACGTTTTTCGACTTTTTGCCGCGTTTTTCGCATCATACAAAGAATAAAGATGTGACTGATCTAGCCCAAAAATGCTTGTATCGAATACCAAAAAAATCTGACAAAAAGATAACATTGCTGTCAACATTTTTTGAGAATTTACAATTTTTTAGCTGATAATTAGGGCAACGGTAAAAAAAAGATTAAAAATCACGAAAAATCAATGCTTTTCTTATGGGAAAAAGGCTTCCTAGCGGTGGGTAAATATGGAGGGAAGTTAAAAAAAAAAAAATTTACATGTTTTAAAAATTATTTCGAATCAATTTGGGGGGTAAGACCATTAAAATTCGATTTTACCCTTCTTAAGGATAGGTCTATTATATATATATATATATATATATATATATATATATATATATATATATATATATAAATCGAGTTATATAAAATATAAAAAGAGAGAATATAAAATTATAAAAATATAAAAATCGAGTTGACCTTCAAATGTCCGAAGTACCTCCACCTGCAAAAGAACTATTATCGCTATCGATATATATATATATATATATATATATATATATATATATACATACACACACAGGGTGGATCAATAACTATTAGCACCTTGGATATCTTCGAAACGATAAGGTTCACAGAAATATTTGCTGAAATGAAATTGCACAGTACGAAAGTTGGCCATCCGATAGCGATAATACTTTTTTTGCAGGTGGAGGTACTTCGGACATTTGAAGGTCAACTCGATTTTTTTTCAATGGATCGGTATATTTTTTTTCTGTATCATGAAAGAGGAGCTTAAAACGAGTTCAACGACCTTTAACATAAGGCCATTGAAGGTCATAGAATTTACTGATTGGACAACATTCACAAATCATGGGAACGTTGATTTGCATAACATGCATTTATGGGCAACGGAAAAGCCACATTGGCTGCGGCAGGCTGAACACCAGAGGCAATGGTCTGTGAATGTATGGTGCCGAATCATAGGTGCTAAAATTATTGGTCCTTTTTTTATCAATGGAAATTTGAATGGCAACATCTACAGCAATTTTATCAAAGATACATTGGGTCTTTTGCTCGAAGAGTTGCCTTTACTTACACGACAAACCATGTGGTATCACCATGACGGATGTCCAGCACATTGTTCATTGATTGCACGAAGGGAACTCGACGAAAAATTTCGTAATCGTTGGATTGGACGCGGCGGTCCAATATCGTGGCTAATTAATTTTTTATCTTATATATATATATATAATTCTAATTAATTTTTCATAGACGTTTTTTTGGATAGCTGTGCAATATCTTCCAACTTGATGGAAAATTCGAAAAAAAACAGCGAAATTATAAGTGCGTTCATTAATGGAAAATAACATGCACTTTGAATACTTTGATTAATTTGCACGACCTACAAAAGCTTTCAATTTTGACCGCTAGCAGCGGCAACACCATTTTCGATTCGCCTCAATGGACATCCATATCTCACACTTGTATCAATTGTTCTTCGACAGAGGGTGCCGGGTGGCGGGAGCGTGGTTGCGGGGGGTGGCGTCGGCTCGGCCACCCCCCAAGGGACACAACAGGTCTACCGAGTGGTGACCTCGCGACATCCAGGTCATCATCCCCACGTAAAAAAATCCGACAGCTCCCAACAAACGGACAACTCGGCTTTCAAACATCAGCAGCAGCAACAACAACAACAACAACAACAGCAGCAACAGCAACAGCAACAGCAACAACAGCAGCAGCAGCAGCAGAGCGCAAATTCCTCGCCCAATTCGAACAGCCAACAATGGAAGAAGTACATCGAGGCTGGAGCGGCGAGGGACAGAGACAGGGAAAAAGAGATCGTACCTTCGAGTCCTAGTCCCTCCAGACGATCGCAGGTGATCATTTATTCCCTATTGCACTTTCCGCAAGGCATTGCCAGCCAAATGCCGGGCAATTTAAGGGGAGGGTTTCAACGTGAAAAAAAAAACATTATTTTGCGAATTATTTTTCATCTATATGGATAGAGTAAATTTATTGAAACCTTTTGTACATTGTTGAGTGTCATTTCCAGAACATTTTGTGAAATTTGTACGCAAAAATGTCCACAAACAAGCCGGTGACAAAGCTTTTCCAAGAACCAAAATTGGAAAAACACGATTTGCGGTGTTCACTGTATCGCAGCTAGAAATTATCTGAAGTCAAAGTATCATCAAATCCTCCCCCCAACCCACATGAAAATAAAATATATAAAAAATATATCGAAAAATATATAAAACATGTATTAAATATAATTGGTTCGAAAAGTTGGATATGCCAATTATATTTTTGGGTAAGAGTAAAACCTATACGATATATAAATATAAATCCATTTAAGATACATCTTAAATATATCAAACATACAAACTGAATGTATGTTTTATATATTTTAAACATGGTTGGTTAAGCAACTTGAGTAACAGATGACGTTGCAAATGAAAAACATCTTCAAGTCGGTATCTCGCGAAGACCTAGCCCATGGAGCCTAGATACCAGGAGGTTCAGCGGCAATGCAAAGGCGCTGAAAAAAGCGTCCCCGAAAATGTCCCGAAGTGATGGCGCTGGGGTGCAGCGCGACCGACGTATATAGTAATATATTGGTCAACGAGGTGAAAGTGATCGGATGAGTTTCTAACGTCACGACAAACCGATCGTGACATCAAACGTCGAAATATCCGCCGATTCATAATTTCCTCATGACGGTTCGGAAAAAAACGCAAAAGCGAGAAAAGATCTCAAACTCAAAATGGCGGCAATATAGTCCATCTAGAAAAACGTGTTTTTTTTACATATAGCTTCACGGGAAAACGGTTTTATCGTAAAATATAAGACCTGAAACAAAAACCAAAAAAAATGATATTATATATTATTAGCTATGAGACTACCTAGAAATTTGCCTAGGTTTTAATTTTTTTTAAATAGCACACTTTGAAGGAAATAAATCGATTTTTTGCCAAAAAAAACAGTAAATTGTTTATAAAAAGAAGTTTACATTTAATCAAATCACGGATACGTACTCCCATAAAGAATATAATTGTGAAGCTGCTGTCAAAATTTCAACCTGGAAATCGATGCATGCAAAGGTGGTCGAGTAATCCGTCTTCCGAGATCGAAAAAAGTGGTTTCGAGAAAAACGCGTTTAAAGTTGTACGAGCAACTCAGCGCGCGCTCCAAGGCGTTGCGGCCAAAGCGATAATTGAACCTTTAAATAAAAAAATTGCTACAGGAGCAATTCCGTATTGTTTTTATGACACCAAAGTATTTTTAGGAAAGAAAACGTCTTTCCAAAATCCTAGAGTGGTGTTATCCCTTAACACTAATGAGGGTTAGGTACATCATCTGTGATCTGTCTTAGATCACACCCATGTTTAGCGTATATCTATATACATATAGGTTGCGGAGCACCCCAGCGCCATCATTTCTTGTTCTCGTTTTGGGGACGAGTTGAAAGGCCTCGCTGAACCTCCTGGTATCTAGGCTCCATGACCTAGCCGCACTAGCCGGAATAAATGATCGGACAAAAAAATTGAAGGTTATGTAATCTCGCAATTCTATTCGATTATCGCTCTCTATGCGAACGCAATTAAGTAATTGATCCGATAATGTTAGTTACTCTTGTAAATCCACACGTTTCTCAATAAACTAACATTGTGTATTGTACGATATGCAGACGATACGAAAGTTAATTTAACAAGTAGAACTAGCTCAGTGGGGAACGTCCCAGCTCATCACTCGGAGGTCCCGGGTTCGAAGCCACCTTACGGCGTGTAAGCGTCTGATATAATTTAAATTTGATCCATTAATATATTTGAACCGTAAACACCATAATCGTAATTAATGACAAGGAAAAATATCGTAAAAGGGTGCAATGATATGTAAATAACGTCATGACAAAATTTTTAAGAATATTTCAAGTATAGTTTAAATATATTTCAAGTATATCTTAAATACACGTTGAATATATTTCAATAATATTTCAAATGTAGTATGAACATATTTCAAGTATATTTTAAACGGAGTATGAACATATATCGTGTATATTTTAGATGTAGTTGAAATACATATAAAGTATATTTCAATTATAAGTCGAATACACTTAAAATACATTTGTAGTATATTTTCAATATAGTGGAATATACGTAACCGCCTATCCAACATATATATTTTTATATATTAGGTGTACAACTTTGCAGTGACCGTTTAGAGAGCCACTGCGGCCGAAGTAGTGGCCCTAGCTCAATAAAAAAGTGGCATTTTAAACTAGAGGCTCTTTTCAAAACGTCTCCGGGATATGGGTATGATCCAAAAGCAAGGAAACTGGGTCCCGCATGAGTTGAAGCCGAGAGACATCAAGCGCCGATTTTTCACCTGTGAACAACTGCTCCAAAGACAACAAAGGAAGGGATTTTTGCACCGGATTGTGACTGGAGATGAAAAGTGGGTTCACTACGATAATCCTAAACGCCGAAAATCATGGGGACTGCCTGGTCATATTCCGTCATCGACGCCCAAACCGAATATTCACGGATCCAAAGTGATGCTGTGTATCTGGTGGGACCAGCTGGGCGTTGTGTACTATGAGCTGCTCAAACCATCCGAAACCATCACAGGGGAACTCTACCGACGTCAGTTGATGCGCTTGAGTAAGGCACTCAAAGAGAAACGGCCACAATTCAACGAAAGACATGACAAGGTGATACTGCAGCATGACAATGCCCGACCCCATGTTGCAAATGTCGTGAAAAAGTACTTGGAAACGCTGAAATGGGAAGTTTTATCCCACCCGCCGTACTCTCCAGACATTGCCCCTTCCGACTATCACTTGTTCCGGTCAATGGCACACGATTTGGCTGACCAGCACTTCGGTACTTACGAAGAATTCAAAAATTGGGCCGATTCCTGGATTGCCTCCAAGGACCAAGACTTTTATCGACGCGGGATTCGAATGCTACCTGAAAGATGGACCGAGGTCGTAGCTAGCGAGGGGCAGTACTTTGATTAAAAAATATGTAGCCACTTTTTTATAATAAAGCCTTAAACTTTTGAAAAAAACGGTCACTGCAAAGTTGTATCTATTTTGGCCGAAAACTTTGATATCGCGAATATATTTTTAATGCATTTCCCGTATATATTGCATATATCTAATCTATATCTAAGATGGATAATATATATCTGAAATATATTTTACATCCATTTTTAATATATCGAAAAATATGTTGTTACATATATTTTATTTCCGTGTGGGAACGGTCTTTGATAATTTTTGTTCTTCATTTCTACATTTTTGGTGGTCATGTAAAGTGAAAAGTGCTATTTTTCACGAAAAAAGCCGCCATTTTGGAGGTGGAAAACCCCCTTAATGTAAAAAAAATCTCAAACTAACCGTTGGGGGGTGGTATTGTATATGTGGAAAGTGTGTACCAAGTTTGAAATAAATCGATCATGTAATTTTCAAAAGGCAGTGAACACGGACTTTGAAAAAGTGTTTTCGAAAAAAACGCGGCACCGGCTTGTTTGTGAATATTTTCGCGTACAAATTTCACGGAATGTTCTTGAAATGACACTCAACAAAATACAAAAGAGGTTTCAATCAATTTACTCTATCCATATACCCGGGGAAAAAAGTTCATATCTGAATATATCTGAATCATATCCGTAGAATCAGATATGATCAGACAAGAAAATTGGCAATATCTGTTCATGTAGTGTCATGGCAGATCATGTATGCTTATATCTGAGCATGGATGATCATATCAGAGCCATTTTGATAATTTTGAGAGCAGACCCGTCCATATCGCAGCAGGTCTGACCAGATCCAATCCCCAGGCAAGATCTGATTTTGTTGGACCAGATCTGATTTTTTTGGGCCAGATCTGATCATGTCAGGTAGATCTGATTTTATTGGGCCTGATCTGATCATGTCAGGCAAATCTAGTCTTATTGGATCAGATCTGTCTGTCCCTATAAGAATAAAATACCGTGGATTCCAGTAGACCTGGACTTCTATGAACAATAGACCTGCCCATATGATAGAATCATAGTTTATCTGAACCATCAGACCAGGTATGACTCCGACTATATCAGAGCAAATCTTACCCTGTTGAGACAGATCAAATCTTGTTAGTGCAGTCACGAAGATATTAAAATGTTTACATATATAGAGCGGGGTTATTAACACGTCATCACTTGACGTGTTAATAATTAATAATATGATGAATAACGTGTTAATGATTAATAATATGAGGTATAATTAATAATACAGTCAGGTGAGGTGCCATATCTGATCTGATATCGTCTCATATCCTCATATGTCGTTTCATATATTCAGATGTTTTCATGTGTGAACAACTGAACTGCATATACGACAAGGTACGAGTGTATAAGACTTCGTATATTTTCCAGGTTTGGTATCGTATCTGGTGGGATAAAATTTTATACGAACGTGCCTGCTCATATATCACATCATATATGTTCAGATATGGTTTCACGCTGCCAACTCGCCTTGGTACCTGACCAGATAAAAACATATATGAGATCTATTTAGCGGAGTCTGGTACCGTATTTGATCGGATATGATCTTATACGAACAGATACGTTCACACATCACATCATGTATGTTCAGATACGAATTTACGGTACCAACTCGCCTTGATACTTAGCCAGATATAAACAGATATGAGTTCATATATGGTCAGGCCAGATACTGTATTTGATCAGATATGATCTTCTATATGCATATATGATGTGGAATATGATCAGACCTAATCATATATGATACTGTAAAATGTCAGATATAAATATATCTGATACATGTATGACAATATCTGAAACATATATGAACATATCCACTCAGACATGAACTTTTCTTCCCGGGTAGATGAGAAAAAATAGCAAAAAAGTGTTTGTTTTTCACGCTGCAACCCCTACCCTTCTCTTAAAAGTTCTCCACTAACGTTTGACAATCGACGATGAAACAGGAAAAGCACCGAAAGCAAGCCATGGCCGAGTACGCGAACGGCGAGAAGCCCCAAAAAGTCTCGTCGGGCACGTCTACTAGCAGCGGAAGCGGAAAAGTCAGGGTGCCGTTGAGCTTCGGGTACGTGAAGAGACACAGCGCGGGTACGAGTCCGAGTCCCAATGGGGTGCAGAACGGCGGGAAGGACCCCACGAGGACGGCACAGGTCAGTGCCGTGCCGCGGACAAAGGTAACAGGGAACAAACCCAAACGAAGAAGAATTCTTCCTCCTCGACCACTCACGATCACAAGAAAAATCGGAAATTTATTCTTAAGGCGAAATAGCAGATCTACCACGTGACATATGAGTGCGAGAGAGATAGCTGAAATTTTCGAACAGAGATTTCTCAGAGATGAATAATATTTAGGGCAAAAGGAAATCATCAAGCTCTGCGTCAGGGAATTCTCCAGAGCCTGATGCTTTATTTTTTGATAAAAAATGTAATTAAATTTAACTACACTTAAACTTTAACTACACTTTTTTCGACCATCTTAGATCTGCCCCATAATTGGTTATATCAAAGTACTACTAAAAGGCATTCTATGTGAATTTTTTCAGATTTTTCAATTCAACATTTTAGAAAATGCGGGTTTATTCCAAATGAATATATCTCGGAAACTAGAAGTAACTGAAAAAAAATGTCTGTACATAAAAGTTGTAGTTTTGTGTTAGCTTTCGAGCGGACGACTTGAAATAATTTTTATGGTCCGGTAACGCTGATTTTTTACCAAAAAAGGGGGAAATTATTTTTTTTTTATTCAAAAACGGCCGTTTCTTTTGGCTGAAAAAATTACAGAGTCTTCCAGTATGTCTGACGATATCGCAAAAAAATCGCCCGAGTGGCACGGAGCGGGTTTCCGGTATAAAAAAATTAACTTGTGTGGTTTCATTTTTTTTACCCTCGAATCTCGAACCCCTTAAATTAATTCTCAAATTATTTTGCAATAATTTTTTTCCAATAAAATCCTGAAATTTATTCGCAAATTAATTTACTAAAAAAAATTCCCATAGGATCCTAAAATTTATTCTCCAATTAATTTACAATAAAAATTACAATAAAATAATTAAACGCCAATTTACATGCCAATTAATTGAAAGAGATAAAATTCCAATCAATTTCTCAAATTTATTTTCATATATATATTTAGATTTCTATACATTTTCCCCAAGAAAATCCTCAAGTTTATTCACAAATTAATTTTTCGCGATAAAATGTTCAATAAAATTCAATTTATTCTCAAATTAATAAAACATAATCTAATAAAATCCAATTCATTCTCAAATTAATCCAGAAAAAAATCCAATAACATTCAATTTATTGTCAAATTCATTTGCCAAAAATGTTTTTCTACGAAACCCTCAAATTTATTCTTCAATGAATTTTCAGCAAACTTTTGCTGAAACAAACCCAAACAAACCCAAACAAACCCAAACAAGCCCAAACAAACCCGAACAAATGTATTCTTCAATGAATTTTCAGCAAACTTTTTCCAATAAAATCCTTCAATTTATTCTCGAGTAATTGTATTTTTAATTTCCTCTTGATCGTCAGGTCAAGGTCTCCGGAGGAACGCAGACGTGCACGACCGAGTTGCAAGCGAACTCGAACCAGGGCCACCATTACAAGAGTTACAGCCTGACGGGTCCGAGCGCGAGCCAACTCTCGCAATCGGTTAGGGATCGTTTGATGCTCGGCTCGCAGAGTTTGCCCAAGCCCGGAAGTCCCGAGTTCACGGCCCTCTTCGCGGCCGCCCATCATCGCGAGCGCGGCGGCGGTGGCAGTGGCGGCGGCGGCAGTACTTCCGGTCAATCGTCCTCGAGTTTCTCGCCCCGCGTTCTCAAACCCTCCGACGGAAGTCTCAGCGATACCTGCAGCAATTACGCGGCGCCCGACCTCCAGGGCTATTACGCCCCGAACAGCCCGTACTCGACTTCCTGGATGAGGCACAGCAACACGTACACGCCAAGCGGTCGTTCTCAAGGTACGTTCTGTACTTTGAGTCGCAATGCGCCACCTTACGATGCTGAACTTTGCATCTCCGGCAAACACGAAGAAACCCAAACAAACCCAAACAACATCGACTAAATCCAAATAACGAATTTTCAAAAATACCGTATTGCAATTTACTTGAACGAGTTAAAAATCCAAACAAGACCAAATTGAAAGTGACCCAAAACAGCCTTAAACAAATTCAATCGAATTCAAAATGACTACATCAAAACTACGCAATCGATCGAAATCTTTGATAAAATGCAGACGGCAACCCAAGTGAACTCGAACAAATTCAAAAACACTGTATCTTATTAACTTAACGATTTTGAAGTTTGCATTGTTGGGATGCAACGAAATTGTTTTTTTCTGATTGCACTTTTCTTTTCTTAGATCAAAGCTACGATAAACTCTTATTTATGATCCTCATTAGAGACTTGCGACCTATCTATGTCGAAAAATATTTTGGATAACAATAAAAATGGAGAATAAGAGAATAAAAAGAATTCCCCCGCCCCCCATGGAAATTTATATACGCAAAAATATACTGCGAATTTATTTTATTAATAATTGTATTAGGAGTACAACTGTGCAGTGACCGTTTTTTTCGAAAGTTTAACGCTTTATTATAAAAAAGTGGCTACATATTTTTTAATCAAAGTACTGCCCGTCGCTAGCTACGACCTCGGCTCATCTTTCAGGTAGCATTCGAATCCCGCGTCGATAAAAGTCTTGGTCCTTGGAGGCAATCCAGGAATCGACCCAATTTTTCACTTCTTCGTAAGTACCGAAGTGCTGGTCAGCCAAATCGTGTGCCATTGACCGGAACAAGTGATAGTCGGAAGGGGCAATGTCTGGAGAGTACGGCGGGTGGGATAAAACCTCCCATTTCAGCGTTTCCAAGTACTTTTTCACGACATTTGCAACATGGGGTCGGGCATTGTCATGCTGCAGTATCACCTTGTCGTGTCTTTCGTTGAATTGTGGCCGTTTCTCTTTGAGTGCCTTACTCAAGCGCATCAACTGACGTCGGTAGAGTTCCCCTGTGATGGTTTCGGATGGTTTGAGCAGCTCATAGTTCACAACGCCCAGCTGGTCCCACCAGATACACAGCATCACTTTGGATCCGTGAATATTCGGTTTGGGCGTCGATGAACCACCGCCGACACGTTTTCTCACTAATAGAATCCTCCCCGTAAGCATCTACAAGCAAACGGTGGGCCTCAGCCGCGGATTTCTTGATGTTGAAGAAGTAAATCACAACCTCCCGCAAATGCTGAGAATTCGGCTCGTAGGTTGCCATGTTTGAGTGCCTATAACTTTATAATGCATACACGTATCCGTTAGCTTTTTTAAATTGTTTACATTGGCAGAGCCTCTAGTTTAAAATGCCACTTTTTTTATTGAGCTAGGACCACTACTTCGGCCGCAGTGGCTCTCTAAGTAAAACGGTCACTGCAAAGTTGTACTCCTAATAATATATGTGAAATGTATGGAATATATAGAAAATATATGTTGATATATGTGCCAAATTCTAATTTTCGTAACGTCTTGGGTGTCCAATAAGAAGTTGCTGAAACTAATCGACTGTCATTTTAAACACGTGCACAGAATCGGGAAAGCCAAATTGCTTCAAATAGAGGAAACTCTGCAGTTTTAAACGCACATAAATAAAATCCAGTCAAATATTTTTCATGTCAATTTATTACATCTTATCAAAATAACGAAAAAGTACAGTGTAGACAGTGTACAAAAGTAAGAAAAGTATGATAGATATTTTCGAAGTGCGAACCATTAGATTGTGCACAAAAATCAATTCTCTTTTGAAAACTGGGAAAAACTGTGTCCAACATATCGTTCGTAATGCCGCGAACCACTTCCTGGATGGCCGCGATCAGTTCTTCTACCGTGCTGGGGTTTTTAGCGTAACAATGATCTTTAATGTAACCCCACAAGAAAAAATCACAAGGGTTCGGGGCCGGTGAGTACGGAGGCCATTCTAGTCCGCCTTGAGCAAATTTAGGGTACCCCAGACCGATTACTCGAGTCCCATATACGCGATGAATAACTTCAAACACCTCATGAGTCCGGTGCGGCGTCGCTCTATCTTGCATGAAGTAAACATTTCTTAACCAGTCCCCTCTTTTTTGCATAAGGGAAGAATTTCGTTTACAAAAGCTGTTTGTAACTCTCTCCTGTTACCGTAGATTCCAAGAATTGCAAATAAATTCCTTTTACTGAAATCGCTGCCCATGCCGTTACTTTCTGTGGACGAAGGGACCTGGCTAGCGACATGTTGGGATTTTCCGTTCCCCAAAACCGGTAATTTTGCTTGTTTACGTACCCATTCATCCAAAAATGTGCTTCATCGGAATAAATAATCAATTTCTCATTAAGTTCTTCGGCTTCAAACATTCCCGTAATAGTGTTACAAAATTCGATGCGTTTCGTCATGGTATGTTCAGTTAACAATTCATGAGTGCTTATTTTATACGGATGAAACTTTAAAAAATATTTCAAAATATTGTGTAACGATGATTTGGTTATTTTTAATGCTTGAGCAGCTTTCCGAATCGAATCATTTGAATTTTGTTTGAAATAATTCTCAACTTCGTTGATCTTCTCCCGTGTAGTCACCGTAACAGATGGACCTGGCAACTCGTGTCTGCGGTCCTGGAGTGTACCATACTTCACGAAGTTATCGATTATCCTACAAAAATTAACGTAAAATTACTTCAAGGCAGTTTAATTGAATTGAAACACAAGTTGTGTGATAGATGAATACGAATAAATATTAAATTCTTACCTTTTCAGAGTGTTTTCGCTGGCAACTCTATGAGTTCCAAACTTAGTACGAAACCCTCTATATGCATTCCTATAATTTTCCCCCTCGAGAAGAAGCACTCGATAAGATATACTTTTTCTTCCGTGGTGAGCTCACTCATTTTGACGCGCGCGTACTTGCTTCAACCACGGCTGGAATAAAACTGCGGAGCCTTAGGTACGCGCCTTAGAAAAAGGGACCCCTATTGAATTCACGGAGGGAAGAGACACTTATTTAGTTTTAGCAACTTCCTATTGGACACCCAGTATAGGGGATATACAGGGTGTCCCATTTTAATCTTACACCTGAATTTTCTCGAAAAATATTGCTCGGACGAAATATTGTGTGGAACAAAACTTCTAGGGATTGAAGGGGGACGTTTGAAAAAAATTTATTTGAGAAGCCAAAATTCAAAATGGCGGCGTTACAAAGGCTTTCATGTTTTTTTCAAACGGAAACATAACTTTTTTTTATTGCCAAAAAATTTGTCAGCTGAAAACTAAAAACTTTTGTTGAAAAAATTTTTTGATAAAGTTCATAGTTTTCAAGTGAGAACATCATTTTCAATTATTTCAGATGTATCCAGGATTTGTGTGTGTGTGTGTGTGTGTGTGTGTGTGTTTTTCTACCCATCGTGATCAAAGTTCGTCAAGGATTTAAAGAAACACGTTTTTGGGCCTGAAAATGGCACAAACGCTATTAAAATGGAAAAAAAAACTATTTTGCATCGATTTTCCTCCAAAATTTTCTCATGAAATATCGTCCAAAATTGAAAACAAAAAAACAAAAAAAAAACCAAAATTTTCAACAAAAAAATTTGATTCTTTTTTTGTTCAAGTGGTCATACATTCGAAAATACAACATTGAGCGGCTTGCCGTGAGACATTTAGTCTAATTGTCCCTACCACCGGCATTTGCGTTAGCCAATGCGTAGGAGGTTGCATGGCTGATGGCATGAAAATGATGTTCTCACTTGAAAACTATGAACTTTATCAAAAAATGTTTTCAACAAAAGTTTTTAGTTTTCAGCTGACAAATTTTTTGGCAATAAAAAAAATTATGTTTCCGTTTGAAAAAAACATGTCAGCCTTTGTAACGCCGCCATTTTGAATTTTGGCTCCTCAAATAAATTTTTTTCAAACGTCCCCCTTCAATCCCTAGAAGTTTTGTTCCACACAATATTTCGTCCGAGCAATATTTTTCGAGAAAATTCAGGTGTAAGATTAAAATGGGACACCCTGTATATACGTGGTATTACTGTATATCAATGTATCATATATCAATGATATAAGTAGCATTTACCCTGAATGTATGCCACATATATTTAGCATATATGTTGCATACATTCCTGATATATTTTTCCAACGAAAAAATAAATTGAGAATATATCGAAAATATATGCGTCGTATATGCCTCATATATGCATCATATATAGTGTTTATACGTAGCATATATTTTTTTGGTCAGAAAAATATATCGAAAATATATGGGTCATATATGCGTCATATTTTTGGTGCTCATATACTGAATATATGTATACGTATTATTCTATTTTTCGTCACTATATATGCGACCGATATATGTATGTGTATATATATATATATATATATATATATATATATATATATATATATATATATATATATATATACATATATATATGTGTATATATATATATATACACATATATATGTGTATATATATGTGTATATATACAGACTGAATATATATTCAGTCTGAATATATATTCAGACTGATTCTGAATATATATTCAGAATCAGTCTGAATATATATTAGACTGATTCAAAAAAAAATTTCTTTCTGGATTCTCGTGCTATTGTTGGGCACTGATAAAACAAAATTTCTCTAAAAAAATGGGCGCGGTCACTGAATTTTTAGAGGTGACTATCTCGACTTTTTTGTATTTGAATTTTTTTTAACGAACGTATTGCATTTAAGCATAGTCATGGCTTCGGATTACGGATAAAAATCGGAAAAGTTTTGAGTTTGTTCTTTTACAAACATAACAGAGAAAAACTGACCATACGTCGAAGTGCACACGAAACGATGAAAGAAGTTTTCGAACAATGGAAATGTGCTGAAATTCCAACGCGTCGATTGAATAACGCAATCTTGAAATCAATAAAACTCCATCTAGTCTGGAAACAACTTTTAAAAAATCGAGTTAAAAAGAATTTGCCGTCACAAATATCGAAGGAGCGTAAATTTAAGAGAGATTTGGACAAACTGTTCAACGTTGCACATTTTCGTTCTGCCCAAAATGTTAACGAACTTGAGAATGGCTGGGAAGAAATGTAAATGAGTTTGAAGATAATATAAGCGTAGCATTTTGAAAATGTAAATATACGATTTATGAATAAAAGCTTATAATTTAATTTTTCGTAAAAAGTGCGAAATGTTAATGCGGATAAATAAATCTACATGAATAACGAGAGTAGTATAGACGCCATTATTGATCTACCTGGATTTGAATTGTGAATATTGCACCCTTTTCAAATTGTTAGAGTTTATTTTTGTTACGAAACAGCTGCTGGATGTGATTTTTATCCGTAATCCGAAGCCATGACTATGCTTAAATGCAATACGTTTGTTAAAAAAAATTCAAATACAAAAAAGTCGAGATAGCCACCTCTAAAAATTGAGTGACCGCGCCCATCTTTTTAGAGAAATTTTGTTTTATCAGTGCCCAACAATAGCACGAGAATCCAGAAGGAATTTTTTTTTTTGAATCAGTCTAATATATATATATATATATATATATATATATATATATATATGTATATGTAGCATATATTTTACAAACATAAATTTCCATGGGGGCCGTTACATTCCAACGATGTAAACTTCAACGGCATTTAACGCCTTCGGATTACAAACCCAAACAAGCCTGAAATCTTAATCTCATTCTTGATTTCCGTAATCCAGGAATGGGCCTGTGCGAAGCGGACAGCGTCGAGTCCCTAGGCTCGCATCGAGCTAGTCTCACTCACACGCGTTTGCTCATGCATCAGAGAGACTCGTCGGGTTCGCCGGCACCGCCGCGCCTCAATCGCAGCAATTCCATCAGGTAAATAATTTCGTCAGTCGCCATATTGAATTTGTCGAGATCGCGCGACATCACCGGGGGGATGAGAGATAAGATTTTTGTACTCTTTTTTTTTTGTTTGGTTTGTAAAAACGTTCGTTCGATATTTTCTCGTACGATTATAACACGGAGTGTCTTTTTAACATCGTTTTTAGCTTTCTCCGGGACAGGACATTCCCAAGGTAGTTGAGTTATTGCCGTATGCGTTAAAGAAACGTCGAGACACATTCCTCGCGTCAGGGTAGATGTACCGTTGATCACGATGATGACAATGACGATAATGAAGGAACTTTGCCAATTTTTTTTCGTCAAATCGTTGAAATTTTTTTTTTTTCGTCAAATCGTTGACAAAAATAGAATTATCGGAAATCTTATTCCTTCGAGCAATACCTGAGGAATATATCTGTCAAGGTTGTGTTAAAATTGCAGACCGATCGGTTGAGCCGTTTTTTTTTTAGGAATCGTGCTCACCAACTTTGGAAACACCGTTTTGAGAAAAACGCGTTTGAAGTTTCCGCGCATCCTTACAAATGTGTGTGTATTTCCGAGAATATTCGCTGAATCGATTTGAAATTTTCCGGGTATATACTCACATATTTGTACATTCCGAAAACGCATTAAAAAAAAATTGATTTTTTTAAATTTCTAACTGCGTATAACCCGTAAAATGTTTTCGGAATTGTCAGCGTTGCAAATGCCTTTAGAGGACAACAATGGTACATCTACCCTACTCATACACTCGGTGTGCTACTTTTTCATTACAGTCTCGTCTCTTTTTCTCCCCGCTTTTATCTATCCCCTCTATCCCCGTATCCATTGTATCCGCTTCCGTATATCTCCTAATGTCGATACACCGACGCTACTCAGTCGACTATTACAACTCGTTGTGTGACGCTTTACACGAGAACACAGGACGCGTAGCACCGGCGATACGCGCCGACACACGAATCGAATTTCTCACTCACAGGGCTGTTTATTCTTATCAGTAAAACACGTGTTCTTCCCTCTTTTTTTGTCTAATTTGTATTCATGTAACACACTCTTGTACTATCTCTCTCGATTGAACGAGATTTTGATGTTTTTCGACACCGCAAACGTGCACTTTTCTACGGCCAACAGAGTGATTATTGTAGAAGTGAAATTGATGGCAACTTTGGTGACGTATCATATCCACGGTCTTCGATACAGGTCTGGAAACTCCGTTCACATAATGGGGATGACACACCTCGAATATCGTGTCCCCCTTATTGACCCTCTCCGAGAGGGGCGCTAGTAGTCACCCGCGTTACCCCCACTTCGGTCGCGCAGCGTACGCATTCGACGCACACGACGCGTTTGGATTATTCATTATTAAGGAGGTACGGTGATGACCACGCTAGTAAACTAAGAGTCTATTTTTCGCCATAATACCGCTACGTTTTAGACATATGTGTGTGGCCTATATTTCGAGAAATATTTTTTAAGTATTGAATTTCAAGCTACTTATTATTTTTATAATATAAAAACAAACGTAATAATCTACTACTCGACTTCAGTAGTACGCCATATCGTCGACGTTTAGCATCGTTGCATTTTCGATAGCTGTCATCGGTCCCACGCGCTCGGCTTATTATTTTTGGTAGCCGGTAAACATGGAGAATGAAAATAAGTACTGTAGAAGTTTATCAAGAGCGTAGCAGGATTGTACCTGAAGTCCAGTTTAGAGACAAAGGTAGATTCTGTCGGACAAGAATTAGAGAGTGAAAAGATGATATTGCGAATGCAAATGAAAAACGTCGCGTTGACGTTAACCTCAATATCCAATGTCCAATCTGTCCGAAGTCAAAACATATTTCATCGATGGTTATGTTATTTTTCCCTTTCCTAATTTTCACAATATTTGCAGATATAAAAACGAACGTTCATTTTATATGACGGTTTTTCCATGCTGAATTTACATATAAATGCGTTGTATACATGTCGCCAGAAAGATTGAGATGCCTTAGCTATACATAAAAGAACTTTGAGTAAATATCGACGAAAGGCCTTTTATAATCGATTAAAAAACGTACGGCTTCACACAACCATATTTTTAATTCGCGTTGAAAATATCCGATAGAAGAATCAAATTTGCGCGGGTATTCGGCGTTGCCACACTTCGAGCAAGATGGCTGCGGTTACGTCACGAGACGTCTCTCTCGCCGAATACTTCGGTTTTTCGCGACTTTATTTCTAAATTTATTGCTTATTTCTGCGGTGAGCTTTCCAATTCAAGTTGCCTTATTAATCACAAGGAACCAACGAACGCAACCGTTAGTTTTTTTTACGTGTGTCTTGGCTCCAAGTAGCACAAAAAAATCGATATATGAGAGGACAGGCACATTTTGTCGTCTACGTGTGACTAATTGACCAACTTTAACAATTAATAACTCGGAAACTGTACGGTAAATCTCGTGGAAACTCCGCATACGCATGGACGAAGCTCTCGACAATGTTATTAAAAAAAATCGGGCTTTTATCTTGAACTCGCTCCAATCACCGTACCTCCTTAAGGGACAACACCACTGTGACCCCCTGTTTTTTTGACCCCCATTTTTCAAGAATTTTTTTTTGTGGGAAAAAAAGGGATATTCGAAAAAAAAATGTTTGTTTTGTTCGTTGTTTATTGAAGATACATAAAAAAAAAATTCAAATTTTTCACGCCCCATGGTGACGCTGGGGAAGCTCCCGCGTCAGGTGGGAGCTTCCCCAGCCTCTGCAGTGGTTCGCGGCACGCAGCAGAACTCTCTTCAAAGTCGATCTGAAAAAAAAAATACCGAGTGTTTTCGTTAATAATATGATATTTTGAAGAGAAGTACATAGGGATTTGAAAAAATATTGATTTTTAAAAAATAGGCACGCTTTTGAAATTAAAGAACGATTTTCGAGCAAAATTTCTCGTCGAAAATAGAGGCTATAACTTTTTTTATTATTGAGATATCGAAAAAATCCTATGTACTTCTTTAGATAATCTAGTTTTATTGATGCAGTCCAAATTTGAAGTCGATCGGATAAAAAATGCTCGAGTTCTGCTGCGTGCCGCACTCAAAAAAGTGGTTTTGAGAAAAACGCGTTCAAAGTTTTAGGTTTGTTAATTTATGCGATAAATTGGAAAAAAAATTGTTTACCTTTAATCAGCGATGCCGGCATCATATAGCTGGCCTTCAAGAAGCAAATCATTGTCCCTAGCATCTTTTCTCGAACTTGTAGAGGCTCTTCTTGCCTCTTTTGCAGCGTCTGGGAGCGAGCGCTCCGCCAGCTCGATCCGCGCTGCGTCGGTTTCAACGCAAAAATTGAAACAATTTGGGCCGATAGTTATTCCCAACGTCTCCAAAACTTTCATGAGGCTTCTCAGGCCATCATTGAATAATAATACCGCGATATCAGCTGCAATATCGACGATTGACGATTGACTTGAAAATTTTTCAATTATCGCCACCTATGGCTTTTTTTCGAAACTATATTTATAACAATAGCCGGTTTTTGTGAAGGGAGACAAAAGAATACCTGGGAAAGACCCGCAGGACCTGGGAAAGGCCCGGTATAGGCCTCCGAAGTAAATCTAGTGGCGCAGCCCTTGCGGCGAGTTTTGGCAAAACTTGGATTGGTTTTCGTCTGCTAATGCAGTATGCCGGTCGCCATTTAAATCAGGTGTTTGTTCGAATGACAGTACCGCGTGTGATGTTTACGTTGTAAAAACAGCGTTTCACGTCATATTTGGGATTGTTGACGCGTGTTTGAGGAAGAACTTTTCCCATCACAGTCCTTTTCTCACCAGCAACAATTTCGCGAACTTCCGATACATGATGAGGTTCGGAGGTTTTCTGCCTATATTACAACATCCTTTATATAAATTTCCGATCCAAACGATAATTTGAACAGAAATTTTGTTGTACGGCAGAAAAAAAATTGTGCGCAGCCAATGTACGCAATTTCATTAACATTTTCTTCGTCACATACCTATAGATATGCTTTTAGGGCGAAAGGAAGTCATGAGGATACATTGAAATCCGCAAGTAATCGTTATTAGTTCCATCACAATATTTTATTTTATTTACAAGCACATTCCATTCGCAATGTGAGATCTACAATCGATGAGGCTTGCTCAAGCCTAGCTCTTTCGTGTTTGTGCCGGTTTGACTTAACCGCCATGCGCCAATCCAAGTTTTGCCACCGACAGCCGTTGCGCGGCGCCACCACGAAAGTTACTTCGGAGGCCTATACCTGCCGACCCTGCGGCGCGCAGCTGCGCGGGACCCCGAGCGTCACGGAGCGCTGCACCGCTCCACAAAATATTCAATATCTCCGAAAATAATTATTTTTTCGACCTGGGCCCAACGGCACCTTAATCTTAAATGTATTTTAGATTTTTCTAGATGGTTTTCAAAAAATCGATTTTCTGAAGCCGTCACAGTGGTGTTGTCCCTTAATACATTACAATTCCAGAGTACATTTTTACCAGGGAAGGGATACGATATTCACACATATCGAAGTATTATTGTATTATAAAAATATTTATTGAATGCGAACAAATAAAAATTAATTAATTTAAAATTAACTTTTCATTACGTCAAACTGGGATAATTTTTTCTTATCGAGATTTTTTTTTTGCTCAGCGTTGAGACGTTCAGAATATTGCTGCACTCGCATCGTTACGTGACATTAAATTGGGCGGAGAAGAACATTATTGGCGTGTTCCTTACACGGGAAAGAGAGTTTTCCGTGCTGATACACCTGCTAAGCCAAAAATCGCACTTCCAAAACATTACAAACCCGCCGTGCAGTCACTAACGATGCACGATAGGCATTGTTAAATGTAAAAACGAAAACCACCGAAAATGTTTTTTATTTAATCACTTTTTCTTTACACCAAATCGACTTGTTCAAACGCCAAACTGCAGAGCTCCTAAAATTTCGACACTTTCCAGTAAAAAATCGAGATCGAGATAACGAAGAAAACCAAAGAAAATGTCAAGGTTGCGGAGGTTAGAAACGATGAAATAATACGACGAGGCGTTTTGCGGAGTGGGAGTAACGCGGGTGAGCACTAGCGCCGCACGGTGGGCTGCTTTCCGTGGCGTCAATGACGGCGCCGCCGATTGTTAAGGGGTTAGGCCATAGTAACGGGTGTAAGATCATGTGCGAATTTAACAATTTTTTTTTTTTTGTATGAAAAAGTGATTCACTCGTAAAATTAGTTACACATGTATTTAGTATGAATATCAAGCTGTTAGAAAATATATATATTTTTTCTTTCGATGTACAAAATGGCTGACTACTAATATTTTCTTTTGTTATCTTTTTTTAGGCCTTCCGCGGCGTGACATTTGGCATCCACAATTTTTTACCTAGAACAAAAAACAAAAATTCTCGTCCATCTACATTAGAATACCCAGAGAAGTACCTAAGGAATTTAAAAAATATTCTTTTATTCAAAAGTTGTACGTATTTGAATAAATTTTCAGTGAAAAATTTCGTATAAAACTGCTCATAAAATGAAAAGTTTTCGATTAATCAGAAATTCCGTGCGTACTTCTCTGCGAAATGCAATTAGGAACATAAGTTTTAAATTTGAAGTAAATCGAGTGAAAATTTTCGATGTTATTTGTCACGCCAATTGGAAAAAAAACTGTTTCGAGAAAAACGCGTTTAAAGTTTTAGGTACTCTATGGCCGTGCCAGAGGTGGGCTTACGTTATGCGCTCAAAGTCGGTGAAAAAAAAAATGTGCTTGCTATAAATCGAATAGTAACTTATGATGATAAAGCACCGTTTTAGCGAGAAAAAAAATCGATTTTTTGAAAACTCTATTGTGGCCGTACCCCTTAAGGGAATATATACGAGTGTCAGCCCCCTGGTTCACATGGTTCCTTCGTCGAATCTCGACGCAGGTGGCGCTGCAATCGAGGAGTGTTTTGTGCGCCAGAGATAACAATACTCACCCATTCGCGTTAGGAGGCGTACGCAAATTACGTAACGCTAAGAACGTAACGTTTTACGTAACGCTAAAAACATAACTTCATATAAAGAAAAACGGAACGAAAACTTTCAACGCGA
The DNA here is from genome assembly GCA_964007375.1 of Ophion obscuratus. NCBI lineage: Eukaryota > Metazoa > Arthropoda > Insecta > Hymenoptera > Ichneumonidae > Ophion > Ophion obscuratus. The sequence continues at coordinate 45,745,157 of OZ023320.1, forward strand.
TTTTCTCGAAACTACTTTTTTCGAATTAGTCCCAGCAAACACTCAAATACTTATCAAACGATCTTAATTTTTTTTGTTTGTTGACATTTTTGTAATCGCAGCGACTAGGTTGCACGTAGCCGATTTTTTAAACTTTGATCATTGCTATTTTTCGAGACTGCTTGTATACAAAAAAGGACCTTGAAAATAGAAAAAAAGTTTCCAAACTGTCGACATTTTGTAAAAAAAAAGCCAAAATAAAAAACGACTACGTATTACGATGGCTACATTTGTACAGATATCAATAAAATATTGCCTTTTTATTGACATAAAGATTTACACATGAGAGACAACACAAAGAGACACAGAAGACCGTTCCTAAAGATATCGGTGGGACAATCGAGAGAAATGTTTTTTCTTTCGTGGTTAAATCAAGGATTTTTCCATAAAAAAATTATATAAAACTAGATGAATATATAATTCGTAAAATGAGTATAAACTCGATTCTTTCATAATTAGTTGTCCATGAAAAAAAAAATCGCAATTGACGACAAACCACCCGTTACGTAACGGAATAGAGGGGAGGGGGGTCAAAAATTGGAACGTTATCGTTCTCATCTCCAATGTATAGTACCCGAGAAAGTAAACATTGTTGCAATTTGAAATTTGTTCATATCTCGTACCGTTAAAACCTTATCGACGAAAAACATACAAATTTGCGAGGATGCGTTTTAACCTTTAAAAATCGCGTTCCGCAGATATAAAAAAAAAAATAAGTCTCGCCTACTTTTTACCCATTCTACAAGCATGCCAAATTTCATCGAAATCGAAGAGATCGACCTCGCAACCTTTCCTTGTTTGTGGCTCACTAACGGTGACAATCTCCACCAATCAAAAACGCCGAAGTTTCGAGCCTGTATGTAAGACCGTGATGATCCCTGAAAAGTTGTGATCTTTGGGTGGCAGAAAAGTGCCTGCAGGGAAATGTGCAACGTTCCGTCTTACGGGCAATCGTCAGATGGCGCTGTATCTATTTCCGGTTTTTTTTTTTCGTTTCGATCGAACGAGGAACTTTTGCCGGATGGATCGTGTGAGGTCAAGTCGTGAAGACTTCCGGTTCGCTTGCATCGTTAGAATGCAACGATTTTTTAATATATATTTCTATATCCTTATTTTTGCAGATTCATATTGTGGAGCGCTAAATAATTATCTTGAAAACTGATCGAGGCACTTTTGTAGACGAAATTTGTCTCGATAAATTAAAGAAATTCGAAAATATAAATTTTCATTGCATTCCAACGTTGCAAACTTCAATATTATCAATCGGAAACGATCGCGAGCGACGTTGCGCTCGCACGGTCCACCTACCGAAATGTTCGCTCCCGCTGTCTTCGACAATAAAACCGTCCTCCGGAAACTTTCTAGCCTTAAGGGGTAAGGCCACTGTAACGGCCCAAAAAAAAAGGTTTTTTCACTAATTTTTTGCTCCCGAAATTGAAGGTATTTGAAAAAAACTTTTAATGGTGTTATCGGGCATACATTAAACTTTATTATAAAATTTTTTTACAGTAAAAAAAAAACAAAATGGCGGTTCCACAGCTATCTTCCCGGGACATGTTTTGCTTCCAGGGCTCCGCGGCACGCAGCACCACTGGTGCACTTTTGAATCTAGAACAAAAAAAAACCATTAATCTAGAGGGCTATAGCTAGAGAATGTCGATCGGATTTTAAAAAGTATCAATTTTTGTGGATTTGGCGTGCGTTTGAAAAAAAAAATTGATTTTTGACGAAAAAAACGGCAAGTTTTTTGTTAATAAAACATCAATAAATAAAGTTCTTGAAAATTCCGATCGACATTCTCAAGATAATGTAAATGTTCACATCTGGTTAAAATTTCAAGTAAAAAAAATGAAAATTGTTCGAGTCATGCTGCGTGCCATTTTGAAAAACCATGTTTCGAGAAAAACGCGTTTAAAGTTTTGCGAATAGTTTTTTATTGGAAAAAATTTAAAAAAGAAGTTAAAAGGATTTAAACTATTTTTAAATTAGAGGGTTTAAACTATTTTTTAAGCCAATAAAAAAAAATCGATTTTTCAAAAAATTTACAGTGGCCTTACCCCTTAAGGGGGGAGATCCCTCTAGGTAGCAGAAAAAAGCAAATTTTCAAGTTTTTTGCGTCGAAACTATTGATTCTGCATAACTAAAATTGTATTTGCATAACGTTACATATTTTATTGACATATTAGGCAGCCGAAAAAAGCGCATTTCCAAGATACTTTTGTGTCGGACCTATTGATTATACATAAATACAACGTTATGTACATATTATTGAATCGTTTAAATTCTCAAAAGAATTTTTTTTGAATATTCAATAGCGGCTCTACTTGATTCAAAATTGAAAAAAAAAGTGAAAATTCGAAAAATGTTACGTTTGCAAAAATATTCTATTTTTCATTCAATTTTTACCATATCATCTGTTAATAACAGTCGTTTTTTAGAATAATTTTCAAAGAACTTTTCTTTCAGCGAAGAGGTTCACATAGACGATATTGATACTCTCTAAAAGTGTGCAAAATTTCAAAACGATCCTTCGTATAGTTTCTGAGTTACCTCGTACGAGGTTCACGAAAAAGTGGTCTTAGGAAAACTCATTTAAACCTTCAAGACTCGAAAATGTCTTGACTGAATGGTGAAGTTGAAGTTTCCATTATTGGAACGCAACGAACTTCTTTTTTTCTTGCATTGCCAAAATATTTTTTTCGCGCGGGATTGTGCTGTAAAAATCGCTCAAATGTTTTTCAGGATTTTTTATTTAACATTTACAACATAAATTGGCAAGAAACTATTTTCGATAATGATAAAAATAAAGAAACGAACGAAGAATTTTCGTTGCATTCCAAGGATGCAAGCTTCACGGTACTAAATGACCGACCGATTAATCTGCGATTGCAGAGCCATAAAGCAATGCCCCAGCTTTCTCACAGAATTAATTTTCATCCATGAGCTTCTTCTCTACGTTATAAAGGGATCTCCCCCCTCAATGATCACCAACGTGGTTTGCTCTTGCCGTTCTGCAAAAACGCATTAACCGCTACAACCGAGACTGTAACCCCGTTTATTTCGCGTCTACAGATCCACCAAGAGCGAAAAGATGTACCCTTCTATGCTGGCGCGTGGCAGCGGAGCTTCCTCCTCCGTCGGCGAGGAAGGTGCCGGCATGGGGATCGGAGCGGAGCCCTACTACAGCGTGCCTGTCGGCTCTACCGGCACGGCGCCCCAACACTGGTCCCAGCCGACCTCGCCTACGCCCACGCACTCCTCCCGCCAACCGCCCAATCTCTACCAGCATGTCCACAAGGACGACGACAGTGAGTAAATCCCCGCTGCCTCTAATCGCAAAACGCAATCGCACCGCGTTAAACGACTCGTTTGCTTCTCCGCACAGTCCACGGCTCGTCCGTGTCCCTCGTGTCGACGGCGAGCAGCCTCTACAGCTCGGCGGAGGAAAAACAGGCCCACGAGTTGCGCAAGCTCAGGCGCGAGTTGCTCGACGCCCAGGAGAAAGTTCACTCGCTGACCAGTCGGCTCTCCGTTAACGTGAGTCGTTTCATCTTATCGTTGTCGATATTTTTTTTTGGCTAACTCGGTCGAGAATGCGACAGAGACGGCTGAGATTTTTTAACATTCCAATTCTTCATATTTCGGGCGAAAGAAAGATTACGGAACGTGAAGTTTTGTCGTTTTTAAACGATTTTATTTCCAAGATATGAATAATATTCAAGGTTAAAGAAAACGCCTGGAAAGAGCCTGGTGTTTTTCTTAGTCTCTTAGTCTCAGAAAAGTCTGTTCGAACGTTTGTGAGGTTATGTTGATCTTGGACGCGCGCAGTAACGTTAGAAAGCCCCGTACGAGAAATTGTGAGGTTAGGATCGTACGTACTCTCGAGGCGAATCTCGTCGAGAAAGTTGCGCTGCCGATTTGGGATGCGTTTCTTTACGAGATTTTCCGCCGGTACCTAACCTCAAAGTGAGGTTAGGCTGATTATGCCTAGATTTACCAAACGTCTGAAGTTTATATAAATATATGTATATGGTGTATCGAGTACATACAGCACGCCGCTTGACGCAATTTTACGATCGCCGCGATGTCAAAGTGTAAACAGTCGTAGGGGACGCAGGGTCTCGCAGTACCGGCAAGTGCTGCCGATCGGCGCGCCAAGGGTCAAGCGCGTGGTCCTCCCCCCCCCCCCCCATGGGCTAGACGCCCGCCGTGCGTAGCGCGCTTCGTAGTAGCCGCTGCGCAGCTTCCAGCGCGCAGGAGTGGGGGTTCGTGGCTCCGTGGACGTACGGCGCGTCGCGCGCGTTTAGTCTGTTTCGGGACGCGAGCGCGCTAGTTTCGGACATCTCGCGCCTCGCTGTTTTGCTCCAATCGGACATCACGTTGTCCCTTGCAATAACAAAGCTTTCTTTGAGCTCTGAGAAAAACAAAGCTTGGTAGCTTCAGTGCGTACTGATCGATCTTTGTTCAATACCGGTGTGCATCGCAGGCACGCTTTGCTTTTTATTTATCGTGTTATTGTTTGTTTTTTTACTCCGTATTTGCATCGCGTGATGGGAGGAAGCCGCGAGTGCAAAGTACCCGGAAGTGTTCCAGTGTTGTGCAATTGTTTCGCGTTTGCCACGAGTGAACAAACAGCGGCATGTATCCGGACGTGAAAGTCCACGAGATCGTCGGCGCTCGTCCTGGCTCGGCGCCCACCAGGTTTGATCATACTTGCAAAAGGACAAAGTTCGGCGAAAAAAAAAACAAATACGCCGCTTCTTTTTTTTATCCTACATCAATAAGTATCCGAAATTGCTCTCGACTTCGTTGCTCATAAATTTCCGTTTCACTGAAAATTTCCCTCGACTATTCTTCATCCACCGTTTAGAACAAATGCACTTCTGGCCCGGCATCACGCTCTTATCGCACGTGCGATAAGCAGCGTCGGCGCACGCGGTCTCCAATTTCGCGTGGTCGCCACAAACAAACAAACATCCTCTTATGTTTTTCCATTCCGCCGTTAAGTCGCGCCACCGTTCTACGCCAATCTTACCGTAGCTTTTCCTCGTCTCAGACTTTCTTCTCTTACTTTTGTCATACTCGATGATGTATCGATAAATGCGACGAAACGCCCACGCGCGAACCTCGAGAATAGAGATACCATGTTTTTTTTCGTCGAAAAAAAAAAGAAGAAAGAAAATAGTCCAAATTGACAAACCTATGACGAATATCAACACTTTCGTAATACCGAACACTCCTTTTTTCGACGAGACTCCGGGCTCGGCATATTCAACGTTTTGTTGACGAAGCTACAACCGGCGGAGGGGGAGAGTAGAAAGACGATGAAAATAAAGAAAAAGGAAACGACGGTCAAGAGCCACCCCGAAGGATCATCATAGATTCGCGACGCGTTCTCGCGAGTCTCGTTGCTGTTTTCTTATATATATATAGAATTTTCCGTTTCCCTGACAATCTTCTTGCTCGTGGTGCCCTCTTCGAGACATCACGGAGTTGAATAGAGAAAGAGACGAGTAGGTTGAGAATCATAGAGAATAAGAGAGAGACAGAGACAGCATCGAGCAAAAAAAAGTTCGCGAAGTAAGGATCGCGCGATCGTTCGTCACCGCGAGCTCGACAGCGCGCGACGTTCGAGAATCCGGTCTCCCTCTTTCTTTCTTTTCCTCGCGTACGAATGTGTTTTCCAAGGGTCGCGGCTAAGGTCGCGAATTAGAAACGGGACGAGCAAGGAAGCCGCGCTCGAAATTAAATTGGATAAGAAAATCAATGTTAATCGATCGATTATATACACGTATACACATACATTTGGGATATTTCACGCTTTTCCTACCTAGCCCGTGACCCCGACCATTTTTTCTTTTCCTGTTTTTTTGTTGTTGTAAAATAGGCCTCATGAGGGAGTATCCGCGCCAATTTCTAGATTTTTATTTCTTCTCTTTTAGGAGTTATAATTTTCCAAAAAATGTCGGTTTCGGAAGTTTTGGAAACGTTTAAACGTCGATAACTCCTGAACTAGTTGAGATATCGACAAATGTCTCTATATTTTTTTTTTCATTTTGAAGTATACTTTCGTTAAAAAATACGAAAATATTATCGATTATCAATGTCAACGTTTTTTTTTTGGGCTTCTAATGTGGAAACTATTTTTTTTAAGATGATTGCCTTTTTTATATTTTTCAAGAAATTCTTTAAATTAGAGTGACCCACTTTATGATTTTTAAGACTAGTTTAATCGTAGGCCCATTTTTCCTTCTATTTTTTTCGAATTAATCATATTTTTTGAGAAGATTTTTATCATTTAAATTTCTAATGATGCTATTCATAATTTTGTGATTCCCAATTCGGCTTCGTCAGGCCTGAAACGGTTTATTTTTAATTTGTGCGGAATTTAACGGAAAAAAAATATTTTTGATAAAAAAAAAAAAATTTCCTGACGAAGCCGAATTGGGAATCACAAAATGTTTAATAGCATTATTGGAGATTAAAATGATAAAAAATGTTAAAAAAAATAAGATTAAGTCGAAAAAAATAGAAGGAAAAATGGGCCCACTACGAGACTAATCTTAAAAATCATAGAATGGGTCACTCTGTTTTAGAGAATTTTTTGAAAAAAAATTTAAATGTCCATCATCTTTTTAAAAAATAGTTTTCACTTTAGAAGCAAAAATATGTTGACATTGACAATCAATAATCTTTTTCATATTTTTAAACTAAAGTATGCTCGAAAATGAAAAGAAATTCGAAATCCGAAATCGACATTTTTTGGAAAATAACTCCTAAAAGAGAAGAGATAAAAATCTAAAAATTGGTGTGGATATTCCTTTCATGAGTACAGTGTTACGAAAAAAAATCAGGAAAACCAGAAATGGTCGGGATCATGGGCTAGGTGAAATGGGGTGGAATGTCCCATATATATGTCGTGTAAACAAAAAATGACCATAAGGGTAACGCGGGTCACCGTGATAAGCGCCTAAGGAGAACGATTCGATAACCTTACCGGATGTCCATTTTCTGGGCTACAGTTTGTGCTCGTACAAGCAAAAGTTTTTTTTTGTCTTGTTCTTTTTATGCTTCTCTTGCTTTTTCAAACTCTTATGTAGCACTTACGCCCCCCCCCCCCCCCTACACACCTGCGGTCCTTCACCTATCGTAATTCTAACGAAGATGAAAACGTATACTCGTGGGACGCGTCGCGTCGGTGGAGCGCCACGAGAGACGGAACGTTCCTCCACAAGGGGTTCGTGGCCGGGGGGTGGTGGGGCGAGGATGAGGAGTGAAGGCAGGCAAAGATACGCGACGTGAATTTCGATTTAAAAGGCTTCGTGCCGCATATCCCTTATAAATGGTCTGTTGAAAAGGAAAAAAAAAAATAAAACAACAGCGTTGCACCTATGTACTGCGATAATGGAACTTTACGTGCATGAATATGAATCTATTTATAATATGTATGTGCGTGTGTGCAAATGATATAATAATAACAATTTAAAAATGGATAAATATTTAGAAACAATAATAATAATAATACAAAAATAAATAAATATTTTTATACGAATTATTAATAATAATAACAATAATGATGATGATAATGATGATCATGATCATGACGATGGTGATGATCATGAACATGATGATGATCATGATGATGATGATGATGATGATGATGATGATGATGATGATAATAATGACCATAATGATGATGATGATCATGATAATAATAATGACAATAATGATGATGATGATAATGATCATGACGATGGTCATGATGAGGAACATGATGATGATCATGATGATAATGATGATGACGATGATGATCATGATGATAATGATAATCCTGATGATAATGATGATCATGATCATGATTATAATGATGATGATGATGATGATGATGATAATGATAATGATGATGATGATGATGATGATGATAATGATGATGATGATGATGATGATGATGACAATAAAAAGAATGGGTATAATAATGATGATAGTAACGACAATAATGATGATGATAATAATAATAATGAGAATAATAATGATGATAACGACAATAACGATGATCATGGAGATGAGAATAACGATGATGATAATGACAATAAAAATAATGGGGATAATGATGATGATAGCACCGACAATAATGATGATGATAATAATAACGAGAATAATAATGATGACAACGACAATAACGATGATAATAATGATCAACTGTCAATTTTTCTTCTATTCGAGACGTGAAAAAGTGTGATTCGATCCAAAAATTAAGACAATAGTTTTTTTTTAAGTTTGTATCGTTGGAATGCAATGAAAATTTATTCTTTTTAATTGCTCAATTTTTTTCTAGCCGATTTAGACCGCCAAAATCACTCAAACGTTTTCACGTATTATGATTAGAGATTTACGATATCAATTTGCAAAAAAGAGTATTTGGATAATAATAAAAAATGAAGAAGTAAACGAATGATTCTGAAAACTTATTTGCACGTCCCGAGCGAGAAAGATCGGTATAGCGCGATCGTCGCTGACCCCGAATCTCAGAACGGTCCTGCACTTTCCTCAAAGCGCCAATAAACGTAACGACTCGTCGGGCGTCACGAGGATAAATGGTACCTCTCCCCCCCCCCCCCCGGTAATGCACCAGGGCAGGGGCGGGGGGAAGTGCATACTCGACGATTTACGATCACCTTTGAGACCTCATGCTGCCCTGACCCTTTGGGAGGGCTTTAGAAAACGAGGCTGCAGACGACGAACGCGAAAGGTCGACCATCGATTGTCGCTTTCGTCGTTTGCACGAAGATCATGATCGTCTTTTCGTGGACACAGGCCAAAGAGACGTTCCACGAAAATCCGTAAAACTTTGTTCTTTTTTTTTAATCGTTTTTCAATTTTTTTTTTTAATGAGAGTATTGGCATGACGATGTCGGAATTTTACACACAATTGGCACATAGTCTTGTAAACTTTGAGGGTTTCATTCTTTGAAAATTTTTGGTAGATAATGAAGTTTGTTTGGGTTTTTATTATTAAATAAAAAAATTATGAAAAATAAAATTTACTTTTAGTATAGTAATAAAACTTTTGTATGACCGGATACTTTTTTGAAAATTTCAAAATGGCAAACTGTAGAAAAAAATATTCGATCTTTGATGACGTTCAAGTTTGCATCTTTGAAACGCAAGGATTTTTCTTTTTCTTCATTTTTCATATTCTTTATTTTTATCATTATCCAAAGATTTTGTTTTGCGAATTAAAGTCACAAATCATTAATAAAAATACGTGAAAACGTTTGAGTCAGTTTGGCAGCCCCAAATGGGTCAGGAAAAAAACTGACCAATTGAAGAGAATTAATTTTCGCTGCATTTCAACGATGCAAACTTCAACTTCGCAATTTTTTACGAAAAAAAACAACTTTGATTATTTGCTATTAACAAACGGTTAAACATATCGAAAAATCGTCCGGTCGTACGATAGGAAATGTTATGAATTATGCTCCGTACCGTACCGTATCGTTTCATAAATCATCATTTCGAGAAAAAGGCAAAAGAAAAAAGGGTGGATCGCAGCGGGGCAGCTCCCCGCAGCGCAGTGGGCAACCCTTTGAAAAAATCGTCACAATTCAATCGATTTTTGGGCATTTTTTTTTTTTTACAAAATCTTTGGTGGAAATTAAGGGGTAAGGCCACTGTAGCGGGGAATAAATAAGTATATTTTGGGAATTTTTTTTAGCGGGACAATGGAATAATTCAAAATTCTGAAAAAGGTCCTTTATTGTACATATCATAAGCTGTATAAAGTATTTTTTTCAAAGTAATATAAAACAAAATGGCGGCTGCACAGCTTTTCTTCGACGAAGTTTTTTTCATAGGCGCGCGGTCGCACCGACGGCACCTGCAATTTGTAATTTACAGTGAATGAATTTTTTTTTTTTTCGATTATACATGTGAATACCTACAGAAGTACGTAGGATTTTTTTGATATATCGATTTTTGCAAAAACAGCGCGTTTTTTAAATAAAAGTTCGAAATTCTCAAAGAAACATCGTCCGAAAATTGTGTATAAAAAAAAGCTATGTAATATATCGAGGAAATCCTACGTACTTCTGTGAAGAATGTAATTGTGAATATACAGTTAAAATTTCAAGTCAATCGGTCAAGATTTGTTCTAGTTATGAGTCCGGCCGACTTGAAAAATGTAGTTTCGAGAAAAACGCGTTTAAAGTTTTCGGTAAGGATTGCATCGGACTGAGAGGGACTGGGCCAAAATTCAAAATAGACGTATTTAGACATTTTTCCCACCTTAATCTTCTGAGTATGTCATTTTTAAGATATTAAGGCATCTTTTAAGAAGAAAAAAATCGATTTTTTGAAATTTCCACCGTGGCCTTACCCCTTAAGGGGGGAAATCACAGTAGCACACGAAAAAATAGGCAAATTTTCGGAAATTAATTTTGGCTGAATAAAAGTATCAATCGAAAATCTGTAAAGTAGGTTTTATAGCAATACTAAAAAAGTACAAAATGTAATTTTTTCAATAAAAAATATTTCAAAATGGCGGCTGCGCAGCATATGCCCCAAGGCGCCGCTTTTTTTGAGCTCGCCGAAGACATAACTCGAGCAAATTTTTACCGATCGACTTGAAATTTTGACAGTAGCTTCGAAACATCTTTCTCCACGGAGCTACGTAGGATTTTTTATTTTATATGGCTTACTTTTTTTTTATCGACGATTTTATGGCGTTTTTTTTGTTGTTAAAAATTTAACTTTCTTTTCAAACATGCACCATTTTGCGAAAAATCAATATATCGAAAAAATCCCACGTAGCTCCGTGGAGAAAGATGTTTCGAAGCTACTTTCAAAATTTCAAGTCGATCGGTAAAAATTTGCTCGAGTTATGTCTTCGGCGAGCTCAAAAAAAGGCGCCTTGGGGCATATGCTGCGCAGCCGCCATTTTTCAATATTTTTTATTGAAAAAATTACATTTTGTACTTTTTTATTATTGCTATAAAACCTACTTTACAGATTTTCGATTGATACTTTTATTCAGCCAAAATTAATTCCCGAAAATATGCCTATTTTTTGTGTGCTACTGTGATTTCCCCCCTTAAAGTAAACTTCCAAGGCTACAAAATTAGGCAATGGGAAAAATCATCTCACATATGAGTCTACGACACAAATCCGCAAAATAATTTTTATTCAATAATGAAAACACGAAGAAATGCGAGTGCTCTTCAAGTTTGCATCGTTGAAGTGCAATGAAAGTTCTATTCATCATTTCTAAAAATCTTCTTTTAGCAAAGGCCATAGCCGGGTAAGTAGGGAAAAATTGTCCCCGCATTTTCTCCAGCGAAATTAGGAGTATATTCTGAGGTATAAAAAGAAAAACAAATTTGCTGAAAATTTCATCCCCGTCAACGTAATGGTTTTGGAAAAATGAATTTTTTTTTTTTTAATAAAAAGAAATAAAAATTCCGGAAACGCTTCAGTGGATCGATTCGATTTTTTTGGTACTCGTTACGATCAAACGTTTTACGGAATAAAATTATAGAACATCTTGCGAAAGATTAAGGTTTAAAAAAAAGAATGTTCCTTGTTTTATTTTTTTTTTGCTATAATCCACTTGGGGTACAATAACGAAATTTTTTTCATATAATGTTTGGGCACCTTATTAGATTATATATTTTTTTTCAAAATGATCGGTTTGGTACGCCACAGTGAAAAAAAAAGAAACAGACTTTATTGATATATTTTAGTTGTATAGATATATAACTAAAATATATCAATAAAGTGTGTTTCTTTTTTTTTTACTGTGGCGTACCAAACCGATCATTTTGAAAAAATTATATAATCTGATAAGGTGCCCAAAGATTATTTTAAAAAATTTCCGCCATTGTACCCCAAGTGGATTATAGTAAAAAATAATAAAACAAGGAACATTATTTTTTTTCAAACCTTAATCTTTCGCAAGATGTTCTATAATTTTATTCCGTAACACGTTTGATCGTAGCAAGTACCAAAAAAAAATCGAATCGATCCACTGAAGCGTTTCCGGAATTTTTATTTTTTTTTTTAATTAAAAAAAATCATTTTTCCAAAACCATTGCGTTGACGGAGATTTTTTTTTATACCTCAGAATATACTCCAAATTTCGCTGAAAAAAATGCGGGAGCAATTTTTCCCTACTTACCCGGCTATGGCCTTTAGATTATAGAATTCTAAACGAGCAAATAAAAAATAGAGCATTATCGAGGCTAAGATGTCGTCAAAAAAAAAATTGGAGCAAATGAAAAAGAAAATCATAATTTTCGTTGCATCACACGATGCAAACTTCAACATGGCAAATGCGCGGAGTTTCCGCGGCGCGTTCAATCTCGCTCGGAATTTCACGGAGATGCTGTGGTAATAACGAAAAATAGCAGCGTAGAAACGGGGCCTTGATGAATTATAAACCAACACGCATCGCTCGTCCTCGCGACTCCATCATAGCTGCATTAGCAATTCTTATGAGACGATTTTTTTTTTTTTTTTTTTCAATTCTTTCTGCGTTTTTCTCTATCTCTCACTTTTTTTCGTCATCCGCCTTGGAATCGCGACGACCGTTGAATTTAACCGACCAAATAATCGCTTTCTTCATTCCCAATTATTTGATTCGAGAATTAAAGAAAAAATACTCGTATTTCCCATTATGCTAACAAGAAGAACCAAGTCTATGAGGGAGTTTCTCTTTGAATCACCGAGAGTCGATTCGTGCACTGCCTAGTACCTACACATATGCCACGTCTCACTTCATTGAAAATCAAATAACAAGTTGGTAGGCGAAGATTAGAATATGTATGTTCTCTTAAAATAAGCATACGTTAATCTCGCGCGGTGTGTTGACGAGAACGGAGATTGAGCGATGACGCGAATGATTATGACATCAGAAGAGAAGCAGCGTTTCATATATATATATATATATATATACAGGGTGTCCCATTTTAATCTTACACCTGAATTTTCTCGAAAAATATTGCTCGGACGAAATATTGTATGGAACAAAACTTCTAGGGATTGAAGGGGGACGTTTGAAAAAAATTTATTTGAGGAGCCAAAATTCAAAATGGCGGCGTTACAAAGGCTGACATGTTTTTTTCAAACGGAAACATAACTTTTTTTATTGCCAGAAAATTTGTCAGTTGAAAACTAAAAACTTTTGTTGAAAAATTGTTTTGATAAAGTTCATAGTTTTCAAGTGAGAACATCATTTTCAATTATTTAAGATGTATCCAGGATTTGTGTGTGTGTGTGTGTGTGTTTTTCTACCCATCGTGATCAAAGTTCGTCAAGGATTTAAAGAAACACGTTTTTGGGCCTGAAAATGGCACAAACGCTATTAAAATGGAAAAAAACTATTTTTCATCGATTTTCCTCGAAAATTTTCTCATGAAATATCGTCCAAGTTTGAAAACAAAAAAAACCCAAATTTTCAACAAAAAAATTTGATTCTTTTTTTGTTCAAGTGGTCATACATTCGAAAATACAACATTGAGCGGCTTGCCGTGAGACATTTAGTCCATTTAGAGATGTTCTCACTTGAAAACTATGAACTTTAGCAAAAAAATTTTTCAACAAAAGTTTTTAGTTTTCAGCTGACAAATTTTTTGGCAATAAAAAAAAGTTATGTTTCCGTTTGAAAAAAACATGTCAGCCTTTGTAACGCCGCCATTTTGAATTTTGGCTCCTCAAATAAATTTTTTTCAAACGTCCCCCTTCAATCCCTAGAAGTTTTGTTCCACACAAGAGTTCGTCCGAGCAATATTTTTCGAGAAAATTCAGGTGTAAGATTAAAATGGGACACCCTGTATATATATATATGTTCTTCATGGCCCAATCCAGTTTGGTTGAAACTCCGAGAAAAATGGAAGATTGCCAGGCATAGTTATTCCGTCATGATAGTCATTTATATTAATTATTCCCTTGACATCTCCCCCCCCCCCCTCACTTACTCAGTCAGTCAATGCGGCACCTCCGATATAACATTGATTTCCCAACGACGACAAAAACGACAACGATGACGACGGCCCTCTCTTCCCTCTAGCTACGTATAACATTATAATGGAGAAAGACACGCGTGTGTGTGTGTATGTGTGTGTGTGTATATATATATATATTCATATAAGCAGCGTTACGTTCAAGAATTGGCCCTTATTGTCGATGCGGATACGAGAGGGAAAGGGAGAACGAGAGACAAGCCTGACGACATTGCCCGTAGAAGATCGGCCCTCATCAATTATTTCGATGTCAAGTAGAAAGATCGACGGGCAGACCGGTTGACAAAAAGTAGGAAGAATAGTAAAATGAGCTGAGGATCGTGTGAAAAAAAATAGGAAGGATGGAAGGACCTCAAGATCAGTTGAAATCAAAGTAGGAAAGAGGCCCTGAAGTTCGTTTGTTGAGAAGTGGGAAGGAAGGACTTGAGGATCGTTGGGGAAAAAAATAGGAAGCATGGAAGGACCTGAGGATCGTTTGAAAAAAAAAAACGTACGAAGGATGAAAGGGATCATGATGATGTTGAAGTTTGCATCGTTGAAACGGAACGACAATAAGTTTTTTTTTTCCAATTGCCCTTTTTGTTCTGGCAAATCAAAGCTACTGTGAAGTTTTTTGAGATCCTTTATTGGAGACCTACAACCTAAATCTATCAAAAGTGATTTTGGATAACAATGAGAATGGAGAAGAACGAAAATGAAAAGAAATTTTCGTTGCATTCCAATGATGCGAACTTCAGCAGCATCATGTATTTGATGTCAAGGGAAACTGCTAGCACTTTGAGACTCAGGATCAAAAAGCTACCACCATGGCGGAAAGATGTAACTAAGCTGTCTTAACGACTTCGTTGCCATAATTCTCATGCCACATTGCTGGTGAATCGGCCAGATTTCATTGCAAAAATCCATTGTCGGCATTGGCTCGTTCCACCTCAAAGTACACGTATCTCTTGTTGTTGTCGGTTGTTCTTTATTGGGATTTTCGTCGTTTTTTTTTTTTTATTGCTGCGGTTGACGCCAAGCCGCGCGGTACGTCCGAGTAATGACGGCACAGGCTAATAACGCATTTGCGGCGTTCCTTGTACTCGTATCATCTTCACCACCGATGATTCTTTCGTGTCCCTTTTTCATGCCCCTCCTTCCTGGCCGCTCGTCAACCAGGCGGGTTCAATTCGAATCGGCTCTCTTCCTTATCTCGGGGCTGTATCGTGGTGGCTTACTACGAATATATACTATCATATTTATTCGCTTGGCAAGGTAGAGATATATGGTACGTATACGGAGAAGTAAGAACGCCTGGCGAGTGTGTATACAAGGATCCAAGAGCAGCCTGGTCTTTCGTTGATTGAAGCCAACTGGCCGACCAATCCGGACTCTCGACTTATTAAAACTCCCGTCGTCGTTATGCCTTTTGTCTCTTCTTATGACGCCAGCGAATAATCGAGATGCTCACTCGCGAGTCCGCGGTGTGTTATTTTCATTTTGTTTTCCATCCGTCTTTCCAAAAATTTTCATCCTTTATGGTGGAATCGTTCGGCAATGATCGCATGAACTGAGCTTGTACATGAAGATTTGCCGGAATAGCTAGGGAGGATCCCATTAGGAAGAGAAAGTCATTCGTAATGGGAGTTGTTGCATCCTAATGTGTGCTATTCGGTGGGGAATTATGGATCTGAGGCATTCGTTACAGAAGGCTACCAACAAGACTGCAGGCTTGTTTGGGTTTGTTCAGAAGAGAAGCTAGCACTAGAATATCCAAAGCCTATGAGTCGACAAGTCCTTTCCCAATCTGTCCGTTGCATCGAAATATCCGGCACTTTGAGATTTCGTTACAGAAGACTACCAACAAGTCTGCAGGCTTGTTTGGGTTTGTTCAGAAGAGAATCTAGCACTAGAATATCCAAAGCAATAGTGTCTTAGCCTATGAGTCGACAAGTCCTTCCCCAATCTGTCCGTTGCATTAAAGTATCCAGCACTTTGAGATTTCGTTACAAAAGACTACCAACAAGTCTGCAGGCTTGTTTGGGTTTGTTTAGGGGAGAAGCTAGTACTATAATATCCAAAGCAATCGTATCGTAGCCTATGAGTGGACAAGTCCTTCCCCATTCTGTCCGTTGCATCGAAATATCCGGCACTTTGAGATTTCGTTACATGAGGATACCAACAAGTCTGTAGGCTTGTTTGGGTTTGTTCAAGGGTGAAGCTAGCACTAGAATATCCAAAGCAATTGTATCTTAGCCTATGAGTCGACAAGTCCTTCCCGAATCTGTCCGTTGCATCGAAATATCCAGCACCCTTAGGCACAAGCCTAGAGACTCTTCAAACCCCTACCATTCGAAGGGAATACCACTGTCATTCTGGATACAAGTCACACTATGCCTGTTCGTCTCGTGTTGTCTGGCTTCACTTTCACGCTTCCGTTTGTAGAAAAATAACAGACATTCGCTCTCCATGCTCCTGTTCGTAAGAAAAGAACAGACACCCCCAGATAACACTGGCCATTAGCGTGGAATAATCACTCTGCTCTTGAAACACGCGTTTCCAGGCATGCGACGACCGAACAAGCGCTCGTTACTGAAAGCTATCAACAAGCCTATAATAGAACCCGACACTGCCCTGTACGAAGCAAATATGTCTAGCCTACAAGTCGACAAGGCCTTGATCATTTCGTCCGTTGCATCCAAATATCCAGCATTCAACCGCAGGATCTTCTCAACATTTCGAACGGCGCCCTCCACCAGAGTTAGGCATCAAACAAGCCTTCATTCAAAAAGCTAAACCTTGATCAATTACAATCGTTTCCCCAAGTCCGGCAAGCGTTTCATAGGAAACCGCAACTTGATAACTTCGCAGCAAAACTACCCCAATGAATGACATACGAGCCTATAATAGAACGCAATACTGCCCTGTACGAAGCAAACCTAGTCTAACATCCGTATTCATAAATGTACCTTGAGGAATCCTGATTGTTCTTTGTTCTGAACAAAGGACAAGGAGGCCATATTTCTTAAGGAACGACTATGAATACGGGTGTAAGCCTGCAAGTCAACAAGTCCTTGATAATCCCATCCGCTGTATCCGAACATCCAAGACTTTGAGTCACAAGCCCGGAGACTTGCCGAGTGAGCTATGCCTACCAACATGCCCTTCCAACTCGCCTAACCCGGGACCTGTGACTTTCTACCAATTACACTCTAACTAGCACAACAGTCCAGGTCATTGTGAACCCGTTGCTTATTATCGTTGAGAAGGTGTTGGTTTTATTTGCCGTCAGTCGTGTGGAACAGCAAAACACATACGTTGTCCATACCGTGGATCCGCATTCGGCAGTTGAGCTCGACGCTTTTTTTTTCGATTAATAAATAGAGCGGGGCTCGTGATATCGACTCTACCCCCCCAATGAATACGGTCATTTCTCTTATTCCATATAGATGAATCAGATACACATATAGCCACAATTGACAGAGAGAGAGAGAGAGAGAGAGAGAGAGAGAGAGAGAGAGAGAGAGAGAGAGAGGAGAGAGAGGAAGAGAGCGGTAGAGAGCCTCGTATACAGATGTGGCGGTTGTTGGACAATGTGATGCTGGTATACACTCCGGGTGCCCCAAGAGACGAGCATTGTCTTCCTGAGAATGTGGGCTCGGTCGGTGCAACCGCGAGGATATAAACGAGGGTACACTACAAGAGAACTCGCTGTAACGAAACACTACTGTGCATGTAACTACGTTTAGCCGAGTTGATCTCGCGGGATCCCTCTCGGCCGCGGGTGGGAATCGACAAAGAGGAAACCAGTAAATGAGCACATATCGAAACAACACACCGTACTCTTAGCCTTAGTTGCGTATACTTGGAGTTTCTCGACTCAAACCGTTGGAGAGAAGAATCGAGCAAATCACCAACTTGAACTCACACTCTGTCTCTCTCTCTCTTTCTCTCTCTCTCTCTTGGCAAGAAATCTTGGCCCCAGGGATAGGCAAATTTACCAACATTCAGCGATCAAGGAGACGAACGTGTTGTAGGTAGGCACGATTCCACCAATAAGGAAAGTTTGCTTGTCGGATGCACCGAAGACATGTACACATTTGCGTGCACACGGACTTTCTTACACGCAAAATGAAGCTTTCTGTGGCGATGGTAGACGCGTTTTGTATACACACATGGGGCGAAGGCATTTTTGGGGATCATTGAATCCGAGGAAGTGCCTCGTAGCAGTCTATTGTTCGACAAACACAATGTAGCGTGAATCCCAATGGCTTTGAAGTCACCTTTGGATACATGTAGGCATATGTGTAGAATGGTCATCCCAAGGAACGTCCTCGGAACAGCCGGCTGTGCTGATGGCTAGGCACTGCATACGGAACCGATGGACGTGTCTTTCGTCGCTTTTGAAAATTATAACGGGTAAGTGAATTCCTCGTAAATTGCACGATTATCTTCGTCTTTGAGAGCCGTCACGTTTTTGACCGGGGAGAGAATGGCTTCGTCGCGTCGCACGGCTAAATTGAAGGATTTCACGGAAAGTTTGAGAAACCTTTGTCCGCGAACGAGCGCGGAGAGAGTTTCTCGGAGAATTTCAGAAATAAGATCCTCCGTGGTTGCTTTCGTGTTTGCTCGCGGACCCCCTTCCTGTGCGGAAATTGAATCAGGCCACGTTAAATTGCCCGCATTTGATTAGGGCCCTAGTTTGGAAGATGCGGACCCTTGAAGGGAGGTCACCCTTTTTTCTCAGGCTTCACAAGTTAGGCCTATTACCTAATTATGAAAGTAGAGCTGTTGAAGTTTGGAAAACGGTTGCATTTCGAGATAGTGAATAGCCTGGTACACGAACAATCGGAGTTTTATTAAATCTTAATTTCATAATGTCCATCCGCCATTTTGAATTTTAAACGTGCAATATCTAATTAAGATTCATTGATGGCAAAACACCTCAAACTATGTATCATTATCCGACATTAGTCCAGTCTTTGACGACGTCGTCAACGATTAACGAATCCTTCGAACCACGAAGCTACTTTTTCCGCTTAGCTGTCTTCTCTTTCTTCCCACTTACCGTCGTCCATGCGCTCCAAGTTCACAAGACTCTCACCTTTAGTGTTTTAACGTCCGGTTTTATTGTCGAGATAATGACTAGGGCGATAAGCCGAGCGGCAGTCGCCTCGAGTTACTTACCTTCCTCTCCCCGCCCTAGTTCGACTTGATATATGATGACTCAGCTACACACACGAGCACGAAATACCCCCAAACTTCCGGAGAATCCGAAGGTGTGGCAGTTGAGAGCACACGAAGTAGGTAGAATCTAGTACGCGACCTAACTGCAGTACCTAATGGATTATAGGCGGAAAAATTGTGATTGATAATCACCACAGCCCGGCAATTCAGGTGTTGCATGTCCTTCAGATGTTATCCTCCACCTCATGCCAGCCCCAACTAGAAGACTCACGTTGTTATGGTACTCGCACATCACGTGGCTCTTTGCATGCTGCAGGAATATGCTCATTTGAACACGAGAGTTTTCGGTAGCGAAGCCCCTCGGCTAGTCCGCCAGCACGTAGGAGATAAGTTGTAATCTTATCTGGTACGATAGAGGCTGACTCGTGATGTCGCTGGAAAGATAGTCGCGATAGGAGAGGAAAAAGTGATTGGAGACGACCACTCGTTAGTGGGTTGGATACGAGCGAGCTGCGGTAACTCGTTATTTTTGTGTTGTACTGTGGCGGCCTCCGTCGGTCACCATCTAGCCACTATGCAGCTACCATCGATTCAGCGTTTCTCACAAACGGTCGTAGATGCATGCGTTACAATTGTGACAGGAATTGCAATTATTACATTAATTATCATTACACCTCATTGTCGCGAACGGCCCAGACCCTGCGATTTATCTCTGACAAACGTGGCGTCGAATCTTGCTTCTAATGAGCAGAATGTAAATACGCCGAAAAGGGGGGGGGCAAAGAGAGGTAGAAGGAATTGCCAATCGTAGAGATCACTCTTCTCCGAACCGTCGAAATTGTGAGAGACAGAGTCAATGTCCACGTACCGTCACTGTATAAATTGAAATTGTAATAGTACTCTTGTTTACTCGGTTATAGTTGCGTGAATTATTTATAAAATAATTTTCATTAATGTGTCGGTAGAGGAGTTGTCAAGCGCCAAAGGTTGACTAAGGTGACCGAGTCATCCATTAAGGTATGGTGAACTGTAATTGCCTGAAATTGTCGTGTAAAATAAAATGGGGTATCAACAAACGCTCCAATCTTGATTTCCAAGGGTCGTCCGATCGAACTCCCGTGTAACCGCGTCCATGCGTGATAATTATTATTAATTGTATAATTCGTCAAGTTCGTCAACTTGATAAATCACTATACCGTAATCTCTACACTATCTCACACGCGTGTAGTGGCAACTACTTTTCGGATACCAAATACGTTACCACTGGTACCGAACCCACAAAAGTTCGTTACTGTGATCCCACTGACTGATGTATGAAAAAGTAGCCGGAAAGGGAGCGCTCGCAACTGTGGTCAGCCAACCCACTCAAAAGACCGCGCATTTGAAGCAACCGCAACAGGCAATCAGTAGCAAGTCAATGACAATGTGACTGAGAAAACCAAGATTGGCCAGCCACTGAACAGCATTTAGTTTTACTTTACTATACGTCAACACGAGCGCGGGTTTGATGATCAACGTCATGATCTATCCGTCTTCCAGAAGACACGCTAAACGGATCACCGCCTTCATGCCGCACACCTTGTCCACCCTATTCGATCTTAATTACTTCGTTCATCATTCTGCAAATTTGTGCTCAATGATGTTGGACGAATAATTTCCGGTCGAATGAAATAGTCGCGCGATCGTGGAGACACTGGCACACCATCAGGTTGATATACCATTCCGAGTAAAAAGCCCCCAGCATGATCGATAATTGCGCGCACGGGCGGAAGTCTCGTACACGGCCGGTGAAGAATTCGCCCGAGGGCTCGCACGAGTGACGAAGCAAACGAGAAGAGTTCTCGATGTCTCCCGGCTCTTGCGCCCCGCAAACTCTCTACACGTATCGCCGCATGTAAGAGCCCTCTCGTTGAGGAATCCCCGTGGCCTGTTGGAAAGGACAACTCCACACGGATGATTCTCCGGCAGCGAACCTCCAAAGAAACTCGACGCGGCAAGCTTCTTCCACTTTTTCCACACGATACCGACTTCTCCAGCGTACCGCAACACTCTCCGATCCTTCTGGTCGCGTATACTTCGAGAAATAATTCCTTTGGATTGACCAAATGCGATAGATTTGCGGGAGTTTTGTTCGAAGCAGCGTCGTTCCTATTTACCGTTACCAAAACACTCATTGGACTTGTAATAGCAGGTTGTACTCAATGCATAGCTGTCGTTTGTTGATCAAACCAATCACCACAGACCGAACTTGCGTTCTATTTGCGTAACCGAAGATGCTAGATCATTGACTGGAGAGCTTCGCTGATGCCTGGCTCGATCACGCGCGGCTATTATTATGCCTCGGACTGACGAGGCGTCTTCCTTTCTCTCTCTCGCTCTCCCTCCCTCTCCTGGTTCTATCCGCGTGTAGCGTCCGCTCAGTGGATCTCCATGAATAGGCCCATCAGGCGTTGTCATCCGCCTCATGGCCACGGCAAAACCGACATTGCAACTAACTCATTTCTGGCACTGACTGTCACATGAAGACTAAACGACATCTGTCCAAACTGCCTGCAAGCCCACACTCATGAATCTACAAACAAACAGCTAATGTTCCCACATCTTAGGTCATCAGCTGATAGATACTATCGAAGTCTAGTTTAGTTTAGTATAGTGGAACATGTTTTCATCGTGGAAGAGACATTAATTAAGCGCACAGAGGTGGAAACCTAATAGCGAAGGATTTTGCAATATTCATAACGGCACGCCCGAACGCGCTCCCATTATGTACGACCGTGGGCACCCAATTCCCACACCCTCGGCAACTCTGCACCGTCCATTCTATGCTCCAGCACGTCGGTATCGCGTAGCCTTTCCTGCAACGCATCACGTATATCGGTTGCATCTTGTGCATGTATACATGTGCCACCTATTGCGCGCAACCGACAATTCCCGGGCCCCGATGACGCGTAGTAGGGTTAGTCCAATGGCTATGTAACACACACATACGGACAGAGCGAGCGGTCACGCTGCCGATAAAGTGGGTTAATTGAGGCGCGTGAGTACCCGCGGGAGTCTTTCGATTCTCGCGCGACTATCAAATCCGATCACCTCGCGTCGCCTCGGGCTCGTGCGTAGGGTGCGGACATTGAGATTTAGCTCCGATCGAATTAATCGTACGCGTTATTGGCCACGGAGATTTAAACACGGCTCGTGTTTCGGACAGATACTAGCCTCTTGTTTGATTTTTAATGAAGGCAGACCTTTGATGGAAAGCGATTGGTTAGTCGGTTGCGTTTGGGTCTAAGTAGGTAGCGTGTCTGAAGCTAATGGAGTTTTAATGACAAGGCGTTCGTACAGCAGGCTACCGGCACGGATGCAGGCTTGTTTGGTTTTCGTGGGCAAAGAACCTAGCGCCAAGGCATCCAAAATCCTATGACGCCTCAGTCTGAGATAGTCTATATTTCTATCCATTGCATATTAATGTCCACTGTATAGTGAGGTATTGTCGCTCTACTCTTCAACAGGCATTGCCAGGCTTATAGTACCCAAAAAGGCATTCCTAACAGAAGGCTTACCAACAAGTATGCAGGCTTGTTTGGTTTTGGTGGGCAAAGAACTCAGCACCAAGCCATCCCAAGCTATCATGCCCCAGCCTGTGCTGGTCCATAATTATATCTGTTGCATCTCAATGTCCACTGTTTAGTGAAACATTGTCGCTCTACTCTCCAACAGGCATTGCCAGGCTTGTGGTACCCAAAAAGGCATTCCTTGCAGAAGGCTTACCAACAAGTATGCATGCTTGTTTCGTTTTGGTGGGCAAACAACCCAGCACCAAGCCATCCCAAGCTATCATGCCCCAGTCTGTGCTAGTCCATAATTATATCTGTTGCATCTCAATGTCCACTGTTTAGTGAAACATTGTCGCTTTACTCTCCAACAGGCATTGCCAGGCTTGTGGTACCCAAAAAGGCATTCCTTACAGAAGGCTTACCAACAAGTATGCATGCTTGTTTGGTTTTGGTGGGCAAAGAACCCAGTACCAAGCCATCCCAAGCTATCATGCCCCAGTCTGTACTAGTCCATAATTATATCTGTTGCATCCCAATGTCCACTGTTTAGTGAAACATTGTCGCTCTACTCTCCAACAGGCATTGCCAGGCTTGTGGTACCCAAAAAGGCATTCCTTACAGAAGGTTTACCAACAAATATGCAAACTTGTTTGCTTTTGGTGGGCGAAGAACCCAGTTCCAAGCCATCCCAAGCTATCATGCCCCAGTCTGTGCTAGTCCATAATTATATCTTTTGCATCTCAATGTCCACTGTTTAGTGAAACATTGTCGCTCTACTCTCCAACAGGCATTGCCAGGCTTGTGGTACCCAAAAAGGCATTTCTTACAGAAGGCTTACCAACAAGTATGCAGGCTTCTTTGGTGTTGGTAGGCAAAGAACCCAGTACCAAGCCATCCAAAGCTATCATATCTTCGTCTAGGATAGTCCTTCATAATTCTAACTGTTGCATCTCAATATCTACTGTTTAGTGAGATATTGTCGCTCGACTCTTCAACATGCAATGCATGGCTTGTCATATCCAAAAAGGTATTCGCTACAGAAGGCTACCGACAAGTCTGCAGGTTTGTTTGCGTTTGTTCATGGAAGCATCTAGGACCAGAATGTGCAAAGCAATCGTGTCTTAGTCAATAAGTCGACAAGTCCTTCAACATTTGGTCCGTTGCATAGCTGTTCCAGCTGTTTCAGGCACAAGCCTAGAGACTAGCCAAAACCCAATAATTCGGAGGGAATACTACTATCCTTCTGGATAGAAGTCACAATATGCCCGTTGGTCTCGTGTTGTGTAGCTTCAATTTCACGCTTCCGTTCGTAGGACAATAACAGACATTGACTCTCCACGCTCCTGTTCGTAGGAAAAGAACAGATACCCCCCTGATAATACTGGTGACTCCATTAGCTAGAAATAATCGCTGTGCTCTTGAAACACGCGTGTCCGGAACTTGTGACGACCGGAAAAGCACTCTTTACGGAAAGATACCAACGAGACTGTAGTAGAACCCAATATTACCCTGTACCAAAGCAATACAAGCCTACAACTCGACAAGGCCTTGACCATTTCGAACCGAATCGTTTGGTATACAGGATTTATACAGGTCTACAGCGTTACAGGATTTTCTCAACTTCCCGAACGGCGCGCATTCCACCAGAGTTAGGAATCAAACAAGAATTCAATAAGCTAAACCATAATCAAATACAATCGTATCAAGTCCTGCAAGCGTTTCATAGGAGACCGCAACTTGGTAACTTTCAAGCAAAACTACCCCAAAGAACCACATTTAGTCGTTGCCTATCAACAAGTACACAATACTCACAGCAACTTGGTACTTGCTTATTCCGTGCTATTGTAGGATCACGTGAAAAAATGGAGAAACCACATTAAACGGAGAAGAAAAAGGAGACGAAGAAAGTTGAAGATGCTAAAGTCCCCGAGGCGATGCTGATTACAGTGAAATGATGATTGTCGGTTGGCACGGTAGCCTTCGGACATCTGGTTCGATGCCCCTTTAGGCGTGCGAGCGCGTGGCTTCAGGCCATAAAGTGGAAACAACGCGATTACCTAACATGGCAAGAGGAAACAACGTAACGAGTGTATGTACGTCTCTCTCTCTCTTTCTCTTTCTCTTTCTCTCTCGTCGTCCTCGTCTCCGGTTGTTATGGAGCTCGAACGAATAAAATAGTCGTCGGTACCGTGCGCTCGCGAACTTCGGAGATACTTCCCCGCGTGCCATATCTCCGCGCAGCTCTTACTACTTGCAGACCAAGAGAAAAATTAAAAACGCTTGGGAGAAAGAGAACTGAGAGAGGGAGAGAGAGAAAGAGAGAGAGAGAGAGAGAGAGAGAGAGAGAGAGAGAGAGAGAGAGAGAGAGAGCGAGAGAGAGAGAGAGAGGGAAAATCACTGCTGCGTAAAAAGAGAAGCAGGAATCTTGCGATCGTTGTGTATCCCATACCGGGATAATCGCAGGGTGCCGATGCTAGGGGCCTCTTTCTCTACATCTGCGAGCTTCAAGAGAGAGCAGCTGACCGAGAGTGCCTAAGTAAATGCGCGCTACGGATATTAGTCTCGTGAATTTATCGTCACATTATAATAATACTTCATTAATGATAATAAGATCATTTGATATCGACAAATATTTATCACTTTAACGGTCAAGTTGCCGGTTATTTGTCCGGTAATATTATCAGGTCTACTTTTGATATTATTAGTAATTATTTGTTTTATGGTCAATGTCATAATCAAAGGTGCCGGTTATTTTACCAGTTGTAATCAACTGGGCTGGTTATTTTACCGGTAAACTTACCGGTTATTTTACCGGTAAACTGACCGGTTATTTTACCGGTAAACTTATAGGTTATTTTACCGGTAAACTTACCGGTTATTTTACCAATAAACTTACAGGTTATTTTACCAGTAAACTTACCGGTTATTTGATCGGTAAACTGACCGGTTATTTTACCGGTACACTGACCGGTTATTTTACCGGTAAACTTACAGGTTATTTTACCAGTAAACTTACCGGTTTTTTTTTTTGCCAATATAATTACGCTTACTGATAATATCATTGGTAATGATTATTTTCGTAGTAAACTTTATGATCAAAGGTGCCCGGTACTTTACCGGTCAATTAACCAATGATGAGAAATGTCGGTTAATTTACCAGTCTGTTTACTAGTTACAATTAATGGTGCTGGTTATTTAACGGTCAATTTACCGATTATAATAAAAAGTGCCAGTTAATGTACCATTGAAAGTTAAAGGTACCGGTTAATTCACCAGTCATCATTGAACGTGCCGGTTATATTACCGGTTAATTTACCACTTATAATCTAAGAGGCTGGTTTTTTTTGAAATTACAACGTTCTCTATAGTTGGATGTGTGTATGTCCTTATATACAGCGCGAAGCACTATACCGTGTGCACAGTCCGATCGCCGATATTTCCTGACTAGCTGTAGGCAAAGAACCGTTGGATTCAAGGTCTCTCTCTCTCTCTCTCTCTCTCATTCCGTCTTTCCCTCTCAATCCTTCTCAATACCTCTCTCTTTCTCTCTCTCTCTCTCTTAATCCATTTCTCCGCCTTTCTCTCCCAATCCTTCGCCCTCTCCATTTCTCTCTCGCGTATATCTCGCGGGAGTCTATCCAACATTATCGTCTCCTCTCACGTGGACACGCGCGATCCAGTTTCTTTAATGATCCACCTCGCCAACCCAAACAAACTCAATTGCAAAATGAAAAAAGAAAATAAATAAAACAATCGAACAAAATAAATAAAGGGACGATACAAATATGTATGCGCGAGTAGGCAACGCGAAACAATGAAGCACCGATATGTGCTCCGATTCCGTGCCACTCCTGCTCGGCCATTACTGCTCTGACAGCGTTAGTCTGTTGAAAAAAAAAAAAAAAAGAAAAAAAAGGAAACAGGGTGACAATGGACACGTCCGCTACGTAACGAATGTCATGAGAGATACGTAACGAAACATTCGTTACGTGTTCATCAATTTTCGTTGATATTTGAGTTTGTTTGGGTTTCGAGATAATTTACGAATGAAAGACGTCGCGCGAGTGTCCGTTACCCAATCCCATTTAGTCCAGTAAAAGAGACGAAAACCCAGCACTTTTGAGCGTAGAATATGAATATTTGACTGAAGGTAGACGGTTGCATATTAAAAGTATCCCCAATAAAACGTTGCCCCTCAACTCGTCCCAACCCTAAGAAATAGGGGTTGGAAACTTAAAAATCGCCGTATCTCGATAATTAATAGCGCGATCAAAAAAGGTTTCGAACAAAAGTTGTTTGGAATAATAAAATTCGTATAAATTTATCTGACGTCGAACCCCCTATCTTTGAAAATAGCGGCACAAAAACTATTCGAAACACGAGTGGTGCTCTCGTGTTTTTGTGCCGCTATTTTCAAAGATGGGCATTGGACGTCAAATAACTTTATACGTATTTGATTATTCCAAACAACTTTTGTTTGAGACATTTTTCGATCGGACTATTAATTATCGAGATACGGCGATTCTTAAGTTTTCAACCCCTATTTCTTAGGGTTGGGACGAGTTGAGGGGCAACATTTTATGGGCGTTACTTTTAGTATGCAACCATCTACCTTCGGTCGAAAAATTCATACTCGACGCTAAAAAGTTCTGGGTTTTCGTCTCTTTTACTGGACTAATTCAGATTACACAATCTCAGATCATTCAGAATTATCGGCGGCCCAATTGGAGCGGAATTTTTTAGCATCGCTCAGCGCGTAGTTCAGCTACGTCTTTCACGCCCAAGAAGACTCGGCAACGCCCTCAATCCCGCGCTTTAACACACCGCGGTCACAATATAAATCACAAATGAAAAGAACAAGAAAACAACGGTGAAAAAAGAAAATAACGAGCAATGAAAGAAACGCAGTTGCTCGAGAGCTGTTCCCGGGAAAGCGACCCGGAGACCCCGTACGAGTAATTAATACAAAGCTGAAGACGCGCCGTTTATCTGAATGGTCGATCGAGCGAGGCCCGCGGGCCAGACGAGAGAAAAGAGAGAGAGAGAGAGGGAGGGGGGGATATATCCCTCTAGTATATTTATTTATTTTACAAGGAAACGGCAAACGTTCCAGATGTCTTAGGAGCTGCAATACAAACAGTCTTGGCCGCGTTACACGCACTTGGAAATTAACCCACGGGGGCGGGGAGCGACAGGGGGCCATATCGTTGCCGCCACACGCGCGCGGTAATTATTATTGCTCGCGCGCGTACTTATCTCTCGCTTCTAATCGTGCTTTCCGCGTTTTATACCCGGAGCATAATTTCCCATGTACGCTCATTTTACATATATATATATAGATGTATGTATGTATATATGTATATGCCATTGGCCTCGAGGGACACTGGAACACAGAAGTCCTGTGTTCCGATACGGCCCCGACATTGTAAAAAGAAAATTACGGCTTGAATTGCAATAGTCGAGCAGACAGATATATTTTTTTTTCCATGTTCCGCACGTCGGACTTTTTTTTTTCAACGCGCACTATTTTAATTTTGAACTTCTCTACGCGTTAAATTGGAAAAAAAAATCAACGAACGAGCTACCTTCCTACAAAATCATTCGTATTTACGAGGTTTTTATCGTCGCCGAATTTGCATTCCGTATTATTATACTATTATCATACCTACTAAACTTCGCAAACTCGAAATGACTGTCGGAAATTGGCCAGAAACGAATATTCCTTTGAATTTTTATCGGGGTATTTTAAATGGTCGAAATTTAATGTTCAATTGGAATTTCACAACTGAAAACACTGAATTTCTATAATAATAATAATTATAATAATTGTTATTATTGTTGTTTAAAATACCAAATTATTTTATTATCATTTTTAGTATTTTAGTATTTTAAGTTTTTTTTTTGTATTTTAGTATTTAATATTACAAATAAAATACTGAATAAAATTAAAAATACTGAATGTCGATAATAATAATTATTATTATTTTTATCCTCATACTCGCTTTTACCCGCGACTTCGCCCGCGTAGATTTCGGATATAAACTTTGTTTGATTTTAAACGGAGACGTTTAAGTTGGACTTTTCTGATTTCGCCAACTTAAATAAACGCGGGACTTTTTATTAATGGATTTATCTTTCGAAAATATATTTATGAAGTTATAGTTATTACCCGTGACTTCCTCCGCGTGGAATTTATGACGCCGTGGGAGTGTAATATAGGCAATTTTTCAAGTCAATCCGACTAAAAAACAATATATTTCTATAGAACATTTTTTCATCTCCTTGCATCATCTTAAGGGTTAAATTTTAGAAAATATTGAAATACATGTTCTATTAATTGTATTGTAGAGTATTTATGCCATTTTTCAAGTCGATCCAACCAAAAACAATGTTTTTCAACACAAACTTTTCTACCCTCTTGCAGCCCCTTAAGGGTTGATTTTTTGGGAAATGCTGAAATACGTGTTTTTTTTTAAATTTTATTATAGAGTGCAGATTGTCAAATAAATCCGATCAAAAAAATATTTTTTTCCATACAAACTTTTACACGTCATTGCTCCTCCTTAAGGATCGAATTTCAAAAAATGCTTTATGCCTCTGCACCCTCTATGGAACATATGCAACAAATTTCATTTTTTCATCTTCAGTACTTTGGTCTGAGCGTTGTCTGTCATTCAGACAGTTAGTCAGACACGGACCACTTTTATATATATAGAAAATAACTGTTTTATATATATATAGTCGGGAATGTTCGTTTTTTCCAATATATAGTTTGAAATAAACTATTTCGGTAGTTTAGTTCAAATATAAATCCTGTCAATGGAAATTGGAGAAAAAATGGAGAAGAAAAGCGAACTATGCAAATTTTTTTTTAATAATAATTATTATTGTTATACATATACAGACACATATATGTGTATATATATATTATACGGATTTTCATCCAATTGTCGGTTAACATTTGCGAATAATTATGGCCGCGAGTAGGTGGAGAGCAATTTCGGATAAGAGAGTAGAATAAGACAAGAGCGTTGATTCGAGCATGTTGAATATTCCACTCAGGTCATCGTGGTCATCGTCGTCGTAGTTGCCGTCGTCGTCGTCCTCCCCATCGTCACTCCTAATAAAAGAACGCACACGGACGGACGTGTGCACGACGAGAAATGATAAATTTCGCGATCGTAAATGAATTTCCCGTTAAAATCGTGGAGCACTTTGAACATTTGTGTTCTATTTGCGAGTGAGAAAAATCAAGAAAGAAAGTGTGCAAAAGAAAACGTGTAGGCGAAGAAAAACGAGCACGCCCGGTAATCGGGCCTGAGACCGAAAAGATGGTCGTGATCGTGACGAGTCGAAAGTAAATGGCAAGGCGGTGGAGGTGCAGGGAATAAAAATGGACGTGAACGTATGTTCGAGAAGAGTCCACGACGGCTACGCGACCATAAGATCGCGGGGGCGAAATCGACCTCGGGCCCTCTACCGATCGGATTCGGAAGAGCTGCTGAAAGAGGCCGAAGGTCCTTACGCCCTTCCACGTGTCTCCAAGGATCCGCTGTCGGACGAGCACATTCACCAGGTGCTGCCCAGGTGGTCCGATACCGGTAGTAACAAGCTGTCCGAGAATTACGGTACCCTGAGGAGATGCAAGAAGTCCTCGGACTCGGTGGATGAGGTTGAGAGGATAGTCCTCAACACGTTCACCGGTAGCAAGAAGACTAAACGCTCGGATGACTCGCGCGACGAAAAGATTGTCGATACCGAGTATCAGGAACGCTTGTACGACAGCGTGACACCCGACAACGACGATGACACGAACGAGCTGATGCGAACGATCGCCTCGCAAAATGCAGCCAAAAGCCTGAGCCTCGTCCAGACCGAGATAATAGAATCATTGAGCAATCTTTACGAGAACGTGAGCGAGGAAAAGAGCAGCCGAAGATCAGCTAGGCGAAGGGCACTCGAGATCGCGAGCGCCAAAGCTGCGACCGGTCAGCCGATTTACGCGGTGCCAAATGTGCCCGAGCAAGGGGACAATCGACGGGCGAGCATCAACGACGGTAATTACGTGCCCAGCGGTGATCTTTATCGAACCGCTGCTCGCTACATCGAGGACATCAATCGCAACATCGCCGAGATCGACAAGAGCTACGATGAACTGAGATCAAAGACACGCGGTGCCATTGACTCGGCTTACGGTGTCGTCAAGAGGATCCCCAGATCAAAGGATCACGATGACGAGGACAACGACAATCATTACCCTGGTTTTCATCGAAAACGCGATGCTCTTGCGCCAATGCCGCCAATATCGCCGAATTTTGCCGAGAATGCGGAAATTTCCGCGTCGGTGCCGATCTCGAAGGAGACAATCGACGATCAAGCGACGAGATTCGACTTTCGCATTGCCAGACCGAATTCTTACGGGAAATTGCCACCAAAGCTGCTGCCACGCTCCTCCTCGATGGACAACAATACACTGAGGCACTCGACCGGCTCTACAACCACCACCACCAGCTCATCCAAATCCACCGAATCCCTCTACGCGATCAGCGAAAATCTCCCCGAAGCTTCCAACATCCAGGAGCAGGATCATGGATGCCGAGGAGATTACGCGAGCCTTAGATCGAGATCGAGAGATGCTACGAAGAGTTTCAGGCACGAGGAGAGAACCGAGCAACCTCGACGCGCCTACGACACTTGGCAGGCTAGAAACATCAGAGATCATCGAGCCCAGGACTTGCTGATTGTGAACGAGAAGGACCGAAGATCGTGCTATGTTCGACTGCCAACTGGCCACAATCCTAACGAACCCCATGCCAGGTGCCTCGATGATACAACCGATGACGACTCGATCCACCGTCAGCCAATTTGCCACCACAATCAGCCATGTCAACCGATCAGTTGCTATCCTACCACAAGTCAAACCGAAAGCCGAGAAAGCGATGATTGCCTGTATGCGGAGAGCGATGATCGTGCCTGCTTGATAACCCAACGAAACATCGCGAAATGCCAGAGCAGTTCTTACCTAAAGAAGACCCGTTCGACGAACAAGAACAATCGGGAACAATGGATAATCGGTGAACGACATTACGGCACTTTGCCATGCAGAAGATCCAGAACAGCCAAGCCTCTCCACAAATCCAGCGAGGATGTTCTCGAGAGAAAGTGCTCGGACGATTCCTCACTGATGCAGAGATCCGCCATCAGCACCACCGACGTACGCGATGACGCGAGGAATCTCCGCAATGAGAAGACTAGATTGGCTAGACAGCTGGATCCTCTCTACCTCATGGACGCTACCGAACTCATCGTCAGGGGTGAGGTGCTGCGCAAGACTCGGAAGGATTGCTCCGTCAATGAGAAGCCATTGGAGATGATTCCATTGGCTTCCGTGTCACCCGATGACATCGCCAACGATGACAAGTCGCTCTTTGATGATAACAATGACGAATGGACCAAAGCTCGGCCTTTCACAGCAGCCCTTGCGAACTCTCGGACCAGACACAATTCTCTGGAATCCGATGATGTCGAGACTTGCCTAGTAGCCAAGTGCAACAGGGCTTCCCATGATTCGCACATCGGAAGCCACGGTGGCTTCGCAACTCTGCCCAGACGCGCCAACTGCCCCAAGGAACAGCGCGCGAATGTTGACACGCCCAGACGCTTCTCGGGCAATGTTCCCGTCCTCGAGCCACTTTACGAACACGCTGTCAGCGATCCAGTCAAACCACGAGCCAACGACAATGGCGTGATACCTTGGTGGGAACTCGCCACCAGGAAGTACAGACATCGAAGCTGCCCGGCGTTGCAGGTAAAATGAGTCGTTTCCTACGTCGATGCCAATGCGAGGAGAATCGCACGCCGTGTTGCATCCCCACGAATACATATGTATACCACGCACCCCTAAAACGAGCATCCTGATGTTCCGCAAAGAACATTGATGTCTTTGAGAAATCTGCAATGCCGTGATGCCGAAGTTTGCATCGTTTGAATGCGATGAACATTTTTTGCTTTTTCCAGTTCTCAAATTTCTTTCGATACATTTTAGCAATGGACGTCACTTGGACATCTTTTTAGGGTGTTTGCTCGGACATCTAAAATCTATAGCGGCAAAGAAAAACTTTGCTTGGGTTTATTTGGGCTTGTTTGAAATCTACACTTTGATAAAGTGCTGTCTAATGAAAATGCCATGATGTTGAAGTTTGCATCGTTGTAATGGAACATCTTTTGCTTTTTCCATTTCTCAAACATCATTTAGTACAGTCGTACTGTATATTGGAATCGGAAAAACTTAGAAGAAGGCTAGTTTTTTGACAGGTGATTTTGTAGGTGCCGCGGGTGCTTAATCCAAGTTTGCCTGAAAATCGAGGTGTAGGGTTTTTTTTTAAGGGGATGAAGGATGGGGGTGGTTTAATGCCAAAAACAACCCCTACGAGGTCGGCGCCGGGAGACAAAATGTTCAGAAAAATCCGGGCTTTATTTTTGTCCACAGCGCCGACATCGCGGAAGTTCATTTTTGGGGTGAAATTTTGGAAAAACAGTTTTAATTCGGTAACTCTTTTGGAAAAATTCATACAATTTTTGTTCAAATCGGAACGTTGTAGGCCATGATAAGACGCGGCGATCGAGTATTTGATCATCCCTTTCCGATAATATCGTCACCCCGATAAAAATTGTTGAAATATAAAAAAAAAATTGTTTATTGAATAACTCAAAAACAAACGATTTTTTCGCGGCACCTACACAATCACCTACATAAATTCAGTACAAACTGACCTGTCAAAAAACTGGCCTTCTCATTTTTGTCCAATAACGGGGTTTTTCAGCGACAGCACGACTGTACTAATTTGGCACATTTAAGCTACAAACATTTTTTCAGGGTGTTTGCTCAGAGACCTAAAACTTGTACCCTCAACAGGATTTTTCCCAAGTTCTGGAACCTAGATAAGCAACAAAAAGAAAATATTTCCGGTAATAACAAAAATTCAGAAAAATAAAAAAGACCAACTTATCGAACAGAGAAGCTTTTCCTCGTTACACTGGAATTGGGAAACAAGGCGATACAAACATAGAAGCAGCCAAAATAATGAACACGAAAAAACAAGGCGGCGAGATCGCAAACAAATATAGGAATTTTTTTTTGCGAAGCGAAATTATTTTTGCATGTTTTTTTTTCTTTTTCACCTCTTTTCCTTGTATGTTGTTTTCATGAACATCCTCGATATGCGCAAAACACATATTTCACTCAACATCGAAAATCCGACGTATCTCGAGACGCTCGGTTTGAGTCCGCGAAAGGTCAAAAATGTGCGATTCGTGAAATCTCCTCGTTTCGCATTCATTATTTATTCATTATATTCCGTTTCTCTCGTGCGGTCTCCTGGCCTATCCAGTGTCCAGATTTTTGCAATTCCAGACGTATCGGTCTCGTCCTCAGCTCCGGTATTAAATTCTTATCGGCAAAAACAGGATGTATAGGGGCGCGAGGAGAACGGGAGGAATTGAGCGGCTCGCGTATTAATATTATTCCGCTATACGGCGACTTGTGCAACAACGCCAGTAATAAAAATAATAATAATAATAATACATTTAAGTATTGAAAAAAAAATCGATTTTTTTTGCGGCGGGAGCCCGCGCCCGCTCTCGCGAGATCTGAAAACGTCGGAAGCTCGTAGAGAGGCGATGATGCACCGTAACGAAGCGTGGGCCGAGCTAATGTGAGTTCATATGGCAGCGATTGAATAATTAGACGAGCTCATATATATATACACAGGGTGTCCCAAAACTCAACGATAATCTGAGACCGGATGAAAGGCCAAGTTATACCTGTTCTGGGAAAAATACAAAAAAAAATCCATATGACTCAGTTCAGCGATAATAGACATTTTTAAAAAAAAGTTGAAATTCGACACCCTTGGTCGCATTTTCAAGTCCTGTGATCACCAATGTCACAATTTCGCTGTGATTTTTTTAATTTCATGATCTTCATTAACGATGCTATTAATCGCAACCACAAATTAATGCAAAAAACATTGTTAATTTAATAAAATAAGTTAAGTTTTAGTGAGTCATGGTTCACAAAAATATTGTTACTTAACTTTGACACTTCATTTTGAAAAAAAAATGTACTACACTACCCTTGGCAAGTTATTTCAAAAGATGGCGCATTTAATCAAGATTTCAAAATGGTGCAACACTTGCCACTTTTCTTGCCATTAAAAATTTTATTTCTTATTTTTTTCAAATTGAGCTCATTTTGAACAACTCAACATTAGGAATTTTTGTTACTAAAATTTGTTGTTTTTTGTTTCTGGTCTGAAATAAAATTATTATTTTTAGTAAAGAGGTAATTGAGTCAGTTAATAACCAATTTTTATTGTAAAAAACATATGTTTTTTACAATAAAAATTGGTTATTAACTGACTCAGTTTTTATTAACTGACTCAATTACCTCTTTACTAAAAATAATAATTTTATTTCAGACCAGAAACAAAAAATAACAAATTTTAGTAACAAAAATTCCTAATGTTGAGTTGTTCAAAATGAGCTCAATTTGAAAAAAATAAGAAATAAAATTTTTAATGGCAAGAAAAGTGGCAAGTGTTGCACCATTTTGAAATCTTGATTAAATGCGCCATCTTTTGAAATAACTTGCCAAGGGTAGTGTAGTGCATTTTTTTTTCAAAATGAAGTGTCAAAGTTAAGTAACAATATTTTTGTGAACCATGACTCACTAAAACTTAAAATATTTTATTAAATTAACAATGTTTTTTGCATTAATTTGTAGTTGCGATTAATAGCATCGTTAATGAAGATCACGAAATTAAAAAAATCACAGCGAAATTGTGACATTGGTGATCACAGGACTTGAAAATGCGACCAAGGGTGTCGAATTTCAACTTTTTTTCTTAAATGTCTATTATCGCTGAACTGAGTGATATGGATTTTTTTTTGTATTTTTCCCAGAACAGATATAACTTGGCCTTTCATCCGGTCCCAGATTATCGTTGAGTTTTGGGACACCCTGTATATATATATATATATATATATAAGTAGCTACTATATTTACTTATTTAACACTGTTATCATAATAAAATAGTAACAAATAAATAAATATGTATATACAGTTAATAATCAAAATATATTACACAAGAACTATATAGACAATCTTAACCCTTCGTTGACACCCTTATATTTTTTGCCCACGGTTCTGACACACTGGGTCAATTTGACCCGATTTGTCCACCTACCATTAACAGCTCTCCGATCGGTTTCTATTGGAAAAAAAATCAGGAATACATTTTAAACATTTCTTCATATGTCTGCATAATTGAAATACGAAAATTGTAAAATTGAATTCTTGTAAAAAAATATTGAAAACTTTCAATTTTGGGAAAGTGAGCGTTTTATTTCAAATTCGTCCGGGTCAAAATGACCCAGTGTGTCAACGTAGGGTTAATGAGAAATATTTATAGAATTCATTATAAATCAACTGCACACGCACGTACAATTTGTTGAAAATGATTATTAAAATATTGTATTATATATAATATGAAATACGCAAGTATGTAATCATTGTGGAGCTTTACATATTACGTCAATGCTTTATTATTACGGTGTCGAAGAGTGCATCGTTGGAATGCAACGAGAATTCTTTTCCTTTCCTCATTTATTTATTTTAATTGTTATCGAGAATATTCTCTAGCCAATTTATAGTGTAAATTTCCAATAAGGATTCTAAAAAACATTTGACTGATTATTATGGCCTAAATCTGGGAAAAAATATTTTGGCAATACAAAAAAAATGGTCGCTCTATTTTTTTAACCATTTATAATACCATATATAATTTTCTACTATTAATACATCGTAAATCCGTCGTATTGATGCGCAGGCTTTTTTCTTCTCATTATTATTATAAATCATATGAGAAACCGTCCTAAATTCTAGAAAAATGGGAATATAAATTACCTGAAGACAAAAAAATCAATGTGTAAATATACATATGTATATATTCTCACATACTTAAAGTTTAGTCACTGTGCATTATACATCGTACACCCCATAATCAAATACTCTCGTGACTGACAGGCTTTACGTCTTCCTCGCCCCATCTACAAAATTGAGGAACGGTGGCGTTTTTTTCCCCTCTTTTTTTCCTTTGTACGACCACGTCAGCGAAATAGAGTTAACATAAAAAAGAAACGAAGGCAAAGAGAGAGAAAGAGAGAGAATAGATAAAGCGCTCATACAGTTGCGAGTCCAGGTAGTTGCCCTACTGGTCCTAAAAAAACACTTACGTCCCTTCTTACCCGACCTCGACCCTTCTCGTGGGGGCCCACGTGGGCTCGACGTGTGTACATATACATACACACACACATACACACGTATACGGGTGTACCAGCGTCGAAGCACTCGAGAGAACTTCCTTCTTTTTTTCGTGCTTTTTTTTTCTTTTTCGAAAATTCTCGTCTGCTTAATATAAAAAATTTGTTCATCTTCGATAATTGAAGAAAAAAAACGAAATAATGAAAAAGAACAATCATCACGAATGAATAACGCACACGACTTTCCGG
>OZ023320.1:45782698-45803096 GCA_964007375.1 Ophion obscuratus
AAGAACTGCCTGGGAATCAGTGCCCCCCCTGGC
Source organism: Ophion obscuratus (assembly GCA_964007375.1). Taxonomy (NCBI): domain Eukaryota; kingdom Metazoa; phylum Arthropoda; class Insecta; order Hymenoptera; family Ichneumonidae; genus Ophion; species Ophion obscuratus. The sequence continues at coordinate 45,782,732 of OZ023320.1, forward strand.
TCCTGGCCCCCTCTTCCGGCCCCCTTTGAGACTCGAGACCGGTAACGCTTCGCCGATCGCGCTCCGGCAGATCGAAACCCCCGGTCGCGATAGTTTTCAAGCTTGCATCGTTGGAATGCAACGGAAAATCTTTATTTTTTTCGTATGGGGCTGTCCATAAATTACGTCATTTCAAAATGGGGGGGGGGGGTCTGGTCGCTGGATGACGGTAACGATAATTGGATTATGACGATAGGAAGGATAGCATGATTTTGGGGGGGGGGGTGGGGGTGGGTCGAAAATCAGCAAAAATCGATGACGTAATATATGGATGGCCCCTATCTTCATTTTCACCACTATTTAAACTCTTTTTTTTCAAGGTGCAGGTTATAGATCTCTACCAAAGTTTTCAAAAATATTTCCGTGATTTACGTAGCCTAAATGAGGAGAAAAGAAAACTTTCGTTGCATTCCGACGATGCAAAGTTCAGTTCCATCGGTTGCGAACCGTGGGTCATGGCGAAGGAACATTATTGCACCGGGAAAGAATCACATAAATATAAAGTATGAAATACACAGTAGCCGTGAATTGCGGCATATATTTATATTTTTTATTGACTAAAAACCAGTTTGTATTGGGTTTTTAATATTCAAAGTTTCTTCCCAAATAATCTTAATTATCATTACTTTTAAACATAATATATACATTTAGGTTTTAATATTGACAAAAAAAAATGTCAATAATTTTTTAATGATTTTTCAGAACTTTTTTTTTGTCCGTAAAATTTGTGAAACAGGACGAGCGTCGTGCTCACCACGATATCGTGCACCCTACACAGAATCTGTTACACTCAATCTGATATAACGTAGAAGGGAAGCAAAGATTCCGTTTCGTTAACTACCGAACAAAGCGCGTTACTGTTGCTGTTCGTTGGCTCACATCGCCGAGTTTTCGTGCTTACTTTCATATATATATACATACACATACACATACAGGGTGTACCACTTAAGTTGTTACAACGAAATACCTCGAGAGAGCTGCATTTTAGGGAAAAAAATTTCAAACAGATTTGATAGTTTTGACACACAAACAAAAATAATGTAAATTAAAAAATATAGTATATATATATATATATGTATACTATATTTTTTAATTTACATTATTTTTGTAAATTAAAACAAAAATAATGTAAATTAAAAAATATAGTATATATATATATATATATATACTATATTTTTTAATTTACATTATTTTTGTTTGTGTGTCAAAACTATCAAATCTGTTTGAAATTTTATATATATATATATATACACACACACACACACACACACACACATACATATATACATATATACAGGATGTACCACTTAAGTTGTTACAACGAAATACCTCGAGAGAGCTGTACTTTAGGAAACAATTATTCCAAACAAAGGTTTCACAGTTTTTACACACAAAAAAAATTATGGTGTTCGATATTTTCCATTTGATTTTCATCAAAACTCTAATTCAATTACTGCACGCGGACATATGAGAAAAAGTGTCCATATGCTTCTTTTTTTTTCTCAATTGGAACGAAAATAAACTGAATTTTTGTGCACTATCTCGAGTACGAGAAGATTGTCTTCTGGTTAGTATCCTAAATCCATCGTCGTGCAGGGACTCCCGAGAGGGAGGAGAGATTCCTCTCAAGACAAGCTTCTCCAGCAGCAGCGCCAAGTTTTATCTCTCGTTTACACTTGAAAGAGAAGACGTGTATGTGTATATATAGAGCTCTGAAGGTTTGCTTACCGAGGTTGGCCCTAATGCGGGTTACATTATAAAATGTACGTACTTGGCTACCACGAGAGAGGGTAGATAAGACATTGCGCCACAGATCGATTTTTTTCTCGCTTTTGCCCCTATGTTCCTCTTTATTCTATCGGGTGTCTGAAAATGACCTGACATTGTTGATTTATTAATAAAACGTAATTTTTCTTTGAAAACTACGGATGTCTTTATTTTAATATAAGGTACAAGCACGGAGGTTATGCGGGGAATACAATATTCGATAAATGGCTTGCAAACAGAGCCTCGTCTCTGTTTGCAAACGTTCACTCTTTGACGAAATTTTCAATAACATTTTCGCATAATTGCGGACTAATTTCGTTAATGATGCGTTTAATTGCTTTTTTGAGCTCCGGAATGGTTTTCCACCCTGGAATAGGTTCGAGCGGAATATTTGAAATTCTTTCGAGCGGAATATTTGAAATAATTTTTACGTTCCGGTAACGCTGATTTTTTACCAAAAAGGGGGAAAATAATTTTTTGATTAAAAAAACTGCCGTTTTTTTTGGCTGAAAAAATTACAGAGTCTTTCAGTGTGTCTGACGATATCGCAAAAAAATCGCCAGAGTGGCACGGAGCGAGGTTCCGGTATAAAAAATTAATTTGTGTGGTTTAATTTTTTTACCCCAGAACCTCGATCCCTGCCACTATGGCGATTTTTTGCGATATCGTCAGACATACAGGAGTACTCTGTAATTTTTACAGCCAAACAAAATGGCCGTTTTTCAATAAAAAAAAATTATTTCCCCCTTTTTTGGTAAAAAAAATCGGCGTTACCGGAACGTAAAAATTATTTCGAGTCGTCTGCTCGAAAGCCAACACAAAACTACAACTTTTATGTACAGACATTTTTTTTTCAGTTAGTTCTAGTTCTCGAGATATATACATTTGGAAAAAAAACGGTATTTTCTAAAATGTTGAATTTAAAAATCTGAAAAAATTCACATAGAATGAAAAATCTTTTAGGTGACTTGAAAAAATATTCCTCCGAATTTATTTTGTGTATTTATATTATATAGTTTTTCTAGTTCTGGTGTTTTTTTCCCTCGTTTTTCAAAAATTCATTTACATGTATGAGTTTTTAAAAATCAAAGGAAAAAAACACTCGTATGTTTAAAAAAGTCCACAATTTTATATATATATATATATATATATATATATATATATATATCTACGTCTAAAAAAATCCAAAATTAAAGAGACCCACGAATCTTTCTTTCGCCCGAATTCGATTCTTCGCAGTCACTCGCCCTTCTGACTCATAAACTAATTTATTTAAACAAAAACTAGAATCTTTCCACTCTATCTGTATTGCTTATTCATTACATTCCACCAACGTCTGCATACTTTTAAATCTTTTGCATTCTTTTAAATCTTTTTTTTTCCCAACACGTGTTGCAGGACCACGTGGTGCAGGCCTTCGAACAATCGCTCTCCAACATGAACCAGAGGCTCAAACAACTCACAGCCACAGCAGAGAAAAAGGTAATTCGTGTTTTTCTTCCACTTCTTCTTCTTGTTCTTCCCTTCTTTTTTCTTTTCGTATGTAATTGTTTTCTATCGGGAAGGTGAAGGGAAAAAAATACGCGTGCGATTTTTATGGCTATGGCGTTGCATTATTTATGAATTGCGCGACGCTGCTGCGATTTACGTGACGACGATACAAGTGGGGAATATACTTACGATGTTGGATTTTTTTTACCAACGCGACTCTACGCTGGTTACGAATAATGGAATAATATTTTATCATCGGAAATATCTGCGCATATATATAATAATAAATATTTAAATAATTGAGTAATTAGACATTTAACACTTGAATAATTAATTATAGTTGAACAATTAAATCGTTAAATATGGTACAGTCGTGCTGTCGCTGAAAAAACCCGGAATCGGAGAAAATTAGAAGAAGGCTAGTTTTTTGACAGGTGAGTTTGTAGGTGCCGCGGGTGCTAAATCCAAGTTTGCCTAAAAATCGGGGTGTAGGGTTCTTTTTTAGGGGATTAAAGGAGATGGGGGTGGATTAATGCCAAAGTACAACCCCTACGAGGTCGGCGCCGTGGGACAAAATGTTCAGAAAAATCCGGGCTTTAGTTTTGTCCACAGCGCCGAAGTCGTGGAAGTTCATTTTGAGGGTGAAAAAGTGGGGTGAAATTTTGAAAAAACGGGTTTAATGCAATAACTCTTTCGAAAAAAATCGTACGTTTTTTGTTCAAATGGGAACGTTGTAGTCCTTGAAAAGACGCGTCGATCGAGTATTCGATCATCACTCTCCGATAATATCTCCACCCCCAAAAAATGGTTAAAAAAGCAAAAAAAAATAGTTTATTGAATAGCTCAAAAACAATCGGTTTTTCGAGTATGGTTCAAATGTACGAAATGTAGAGAATAATTTTCTCCATATTTTCGTTGCTATGGACCACCCTTGAATTTTGATTTTCCAACCCCTCTCGCGGGGTTGAACATTCAAAATGAAATTCTGGGAAAACTATTGACGGCACGAATTCGCCGCCGTGGAAGAATTTGTAGCTTGAACCCTCAGTTACATTTTTGTCCACAGCGCCAAACTTGTATCTCTTTAGTTTCGGTCAATAGTTTTCCCAGAATTTCATTTTGAATTTTCAACCCCTGAGAGGGGTTCGAAAAAGCAAAATTCAAAAGTTGCGCATAGGAACGAAAATATAGAGAAAATTATTCTCTACATTTCGTACATTTGATCCATCCCCGAAAAATCGATTGTTTTTGAGTTATTAAATAAACAATTTTTTTGTCAATTCTTCAACAATTCTTTTGGGGGTGAAGATATTATTGGAGAGGGTTGATCGAATACTCGATCGACGCGTCTTTTCAAGGGCTACAACGTTTCCATTTGAACAAAAATTTTATGATTTTGTCCTAAAGAGTTATCGAATGAAAAGTGATTTTTCAAAATTTCACCCCACTTTTTCACCCCCAAAATGAACTTCCACGACTTCGTGCGCTATGGACAAAAAACCCGGATTTTTCTGAACATTTTGTCTCCCGACGCCGACCTCGTGGGGCTTGTAGTTTGGTATTAATCCACCCCCATCCCCTAAAAAAAACCCTACCCCCCGATTTTTAGGCAAACTTGGTTTTAGCACCCGTGGCACCTACAAAATCACCTGACAGTCAAATATCACGCGAAAGAATATTCCAACATTGACGAGGCCGAAAGTCAAAAAAAAAAAAGAAGAAGATCGCCCTCTCTCAACACGCTAAATTCACTTCGTCCATCAACACGTTCAACCACAAAAAAAAATAACAAATACGTCAACCAGACATGGCGGCAAAATTTAAAGTTTAACGAGCCGCATCGCGAGCTTCGGGCAAAAATTAATTTCTTCAGCAATTAAAATGAATCTTCATAATAATAAATATTTCATTCGATAGTACAATAATACTTCGGGAATAATGAAAATCATCATGAGGATTTGATCGTGCATAACCACAATGCGATTTTCCGTATTTATGAAAATGGCAAAAAAACGCGTGTCTGCCCGATGAAGACAAAATTCGATTCAAGATGAGCGGCTTTTTTGGCCAATCGTCGCGAACTCCGCAAAGACAACGGGGCACGAAGAAACTTTCGGAAGTTTCTTTTCCCCGGAAACGTCGAGCCGATGACCCCATCTTCGGAAATTTCCGCATTTCCGTGATCACTTCCGGTTGCACTTGCTGCGAGATCTAAAAAAAAACGACCTATCGGAGCATGAGCGGAAACGAGGCTCGTCGAATCCTCGAGGAAAATTGGAACAGAGGAAAAGAACCGCAGGATCCGAAGAGGAGGGACAATAGCGGAAAAGCCGCGGTCCCTAGGAAGGACAACCCGAGGAGCTTCCAGGCGAGACTGGAGCGCGGCCTCAGAAGCATCTCCGAAAAAACCGCCGGATGCAGACGAGGAATATTCAAGTCTGGCTCCAACGGCAGGTCTTTCTTTGCCAAAATGAACGATCTGACGCTGGTTGCCAATCGACGCGCCACCTCACCCGAAGACATCGACGTGCCTGAGGTCATTGGTGCCGCGAGGGAAATCGGCGACAACGACGAAATTGGCAACGAAACGAATCCCGCAAAATTGACGCGACAATTGTTCAGCATGGCCGACTCGTGGAGCAGCGATTCCGTCGCTAGTCACTCCAACAGTTGCACCTGTTGCGCCATCGACGAGGGCAACGCTCGAAAACCCCCTTGCCCGGTTCACGGGGCCTCGAGCAGTCGCCTCGAGAAATGACGGAACGCCTTCGGCAAAGAGACTATCGAAAGAAAAATAAAAATTTCAATCAACGTTATCATTTTTGTCGGATTCTCGATTTTTTCGGTGATTTTTCGTTACGAAAGATCAGTAGAACTTTTTTTTAGATCATTAGAATTCGATAACTGAAATCTGCAAAAAGAAATCGAAAAATAATAAAAATTACAACATTTTTTTTTAGTATGTAAGGACACTAAAAATTATCAAACATATAATACCGTGTTGGAATTAATAATATCAAATACCGAAATATAATAAAAATTACGGAACAATTTTTTTAGCGAATTTTTTCTTTGGAGGATCATTAGAGCGTTTTTTTCAAATTCTCACGTTGTTGAAGTTTGCATCGTTGGAATGCAACGGAAATTCTTTTTATTTTCATTTCACTTCATTTTCATTGTTATCCAAAATAACTTTTCATAGATTTAGGTTGTAAGTCTCTAATAAGGATCATAGAAAAGTTGACAGTAGATTCGATTTGCCAGAAAAAAAAAATTGGCATTTGGAAAAAAAATATTTTCGATGCGTTCCAACGATTCATACTTCGACATCAGCAAATTGTCATTGGAATTCTACAATCTAAATATGCGAGAAAAATCGAAATATTATGAAAATAACAGAAAAGCAATGTACATTGTGATTTTCGTTTAATTCCCCAATTTTGTCGGTAAATTTCGGTACGAAATATCACTAGAATTTTTTTTCTGATCTTCATTAGAATTCTATAATCCGAATCTGCGAGAGGCAATGAAATGTAATAAAAATAACAGAAATGCAATGAACATTATCACTTTTGTTTAATTACTCAATTTTTTCGGTGAATTTCCGCTACGAAAAATCACTATAACTTTTTTTTGTATCCTCAGTAGAATTCTACAACCTAAATTTGCAAAAGGAAATCGAAATATATTGAAAAAAACAATAATGTAATAATTATTATCATTTTAGTTTAATTACCCATTTTTTTTAGTGCATTTCAGTACGAAAAATCACTAGAATTTGTTTTTCCAATTCTCATAAAAATTCTACAACCCGAATCTGCAGGAGAAAACGAAATATAATAAAAATAACAGAAATGTAATGGACATTATCATTTTTATTTAATACCCCAATTATTTTGGTGAACTGCCGCTATGAAAAATCACGTTTTTTTCAAATCTTGATTAGAATTCTACAACCCAAATCGGCAAAAAAAAATTGAAATGTAAAGATAACAGAATATGCAATGAACTTCGACACATTTGTTTAATTCCCAATTATTTGATAAATTTCCACCACGAAAAATCAGTAAAACTAATTTTTCAAATCCTCATTACAATTCTACAACGTAAATGTGCCAGAAAAATCGACGTCTAATAAAAATAAGAAAAAAACAATGAACATTATCATTTTCGTTTAATTCCAAAATTTTTTGGTGAATTTCGGTACGAAAAATCACTAGAATTTTTTTCTTTAATTTTTGTTAGAATTCTCCATCCCAAATTTGCAAAGAGAAATCGAAATATATTGAAATTAACAAAAATGTAATGAACATTATCATTTTCGTTTAATTCCCCATATTTTTAAGTGAACTTCGGTACGAACAATCACGTTTTTTCAAATCTTAATGAAAATTCAACAACTTAAATCCGCAAAAAAATTGAAATATAAAAAAACAGAATCTGCAATGAACATTATCACGTTTGGTGAACTCCCCAAATATTTGGTGAATTTGTTATTCAAAATAACAAATGCAATGAACGTTATCATTGTGTTTGATTCCCCAATTTTTTGGCGAATTTCCGCTACGAAAAAGTACGAAAACTTGTTTGTCAACTCTCCTTAGAATTCTACAACCCAAATCTTCAACAACAAAAAAGCGGAATGTTATAATAATAACAGAAATGTATAAAATGCAATGCAATTTACATTGCATTCCAGCAATGCAGACTTCGAACTCCTTCCGCATTGCACATTCGATCGCACAATTGGCCAAACGATGCGTAAAATACGAGCAGAGCCCTTCGCCTTGTAAGAATCTAGCAAACAACCACAAACAAATCCCGGTCGGAATTCCACTGTCGTCGAATATCCATAAGTGAATATCCATTAGTCGAATATTCATAAGTCGAATATTCATAAGGCGAATATCCATAAGTCGAATATCCATAAGTGAGTATAGAGTAGTAATGAGCGCCAGAAATGGTGGAAGGTAGAGGAAAAGTGAGTTTGTTTGGGTTCCGCTTCTCTTATCGATATTCGACTTATGGATATTCACTTACGGATATTAGCATTTATGGATATTCGACTTTTGTATATTCGACTTATGAATATTTGACTTATGGATATTCGACTTATGGATATTCACTTATGGATATTCGACTTATAGATATTCACTTATGGATATTCCATAAGTCGAACAACCATAAGTGAGTATTGAGTAGAAATGAGCGCCAGAAATAACGGGAGGTAGAGGAAAAGTGAGTTTGTTTGGGTTCCGCTTCTCTTATGGATATTCACTTATGGGTATTGGCACGTATGGATATTCGACTTTTGGATATTCACTTATGGATATTCGACTCATGGATATTTACTTATGGATATTCCATAAGTCGAATATTCATAAGTGGGTATTGAGTAGAAATGAGCGCCAGAAATAACGGGAGGTAGAGGAAAAGTGAGTTTGTTTGGGTTCCGCTTCTCTTATGGATATTCGACTTATGGATATTCACTTATGGATATTGGCACTTATGGACATTCGACTTTTGGACATTCGACTTATAAATATTCACTTATGGATATTCACTGATGGATATTCACTTATGGATATTCAGTTATGGATATTCGACTTGTGGATATTCACTTATGGATATTCACTTATGGATATTCACTGATGGATATTCACTTATGGATATTGGCACTTATGGATACTCACTTATGGATATTCGACTTATGGATATTCAGTTATAGAAATTCGACTTATGAATATTCTACCCGAATCCGGAATTCAACTGAATTGTTCTATTTCTCTCGTGCGCAGGATTCCGAGTTGCAGGAGCTCAGGGAGACGATCGAGAGGCTACGAAAGCAGAGCGCCGAGGCCGGCCTTAGCACCGGGAGCACAACGGCGAACGGCCGTCGTCACACACTCGGGGACTCGGACTCTGGCACGACCGGATGCGCCGGCTACAGCAACAACCAGGCGCCCCCTATGGCGCGACAGTTGTCGGCGGACAGCGTCGCCTCGTTGAACTCGCTCAGCAGCGCGTGCTCCGCGAGCAGCAATCGCAAGAAGAAGGGCTGGCTTGGATCGTTCTCGAAGAAGTTCTCAAGGGCGCGAAAAAATCGCCACGGTTCGGTGTCGGACGCTGAGGACTCCAAGGAGGCGAGCCTCACGATCGGCGATCTCAGCGCGCCCAACAGCCCGAGATTACCGACCGCCGCTAAACACGAGAACAATCACAATCGCGGCACCAAAGTCAACGGACAAAAGTCACCGGCGGAACACGAGAATCCGATCACCGGAAGTAAGAGCAGCTCGGCGATTTACAAGAAGGAAGATGACGAGGACGTGGACGATCTCAAGGAACAGCTGCGCCAGAAGGACCTCGTGCTCACCGACATCACCCTCGAAGCACTCAAGTCGTCCGGTGAACTACATTCGCTCAAGGAAAAAATTGCCAAGATGAAGGTACCCGCTTGTCATCGCTTTCGGTGCACGTGCATGCTTATCCCTTTTTTTTTAACTATTTCACGCGGAATTGTTTTGGGTTCCCCTTCTCTTATCGATATTCACTTATGAATATTTGACTTGTGGATATTCACTTATGAATATTCACTTATGGATATTCGACTTATGGATATTCACTTATGGATATTCACTTATGGATGTTCGCTTATGGATATTATATAAGACGAATATGCATAAGTACGAATATCCATAAGTATTGAGTAGAAATGAGCGCCAGAAATAACGGGAGGTAGAGGAAAAGTGAGTTTGTTTGGGTTCCGCTTCTCTTATGGATATTCGACTTATGGATATTCACTTATGGATATTCGACTTATGGATATTCACTTATGGATATTCGACTTATGGATATTCACTTATGGATATTCGACTTATGGATATTCACTTATGAATATTCACTTATGGATATTCGACTTATGGATATTCACTTATGGATATTCACTTATGGATGTTCGCTTATGGATATTATATAAGACGAATATGCATAAGTACGAATATCCATAAGTATTGAGTAGAAATGAGCGCCAGAAATAACGGGAGGTAGAGGAAAAGTGAGTTTGTTTGGGTTCCGCTTCTCTTATGGATATTCGACTTATGGATATTCACTTATGGATATTCGACTTATGGATATTCACTTATGGATATTCGACTTATGGATATTCACTTATGGGTATTCCATAAGACGAATCTGCATAAGTACGAATATCCATAAGTATTGAGTAGAAATGAGCGCCAGAAATAACGGGAGGTAGAGGAAAAGTGAGTTTGTTTGGGTTCCGCTTCTCTTATGGATATTCGATTTATGGATATTCACTTATGGATATTCGACTTATGGATATTCACTTATGGATATTCGACTTATGGATATTCACTTATGGATATTCACTTATGGATATTCCATAAGACGAATATGCATAAGTACGAATATCCATAAGTATTGAGGTGAAATGAGCGCCAGAAATAACGGGAGGTAGAGGAAAAGTGAGTTTGTTTGGGTTCCGCTTCTCTTATGGATATTGTCACTTATGGATATTCACTTATGGATATTCGACTTATGGATATTCACTTATGGATATTCACTTATGGATATTCCATAAGACGAATATGCATAAGTACGAATATCCATAAGTATTGAGGTGAAATGAGCGCCAGAAATAACGGGAGGTAGAGGAAAAGTGAGTTTGTTTGGGTTCCGCTTCTCTTATGGATATTCACTTATGGATATTGTCACTTATGGATATTGGCACTTATGGATATTCACTTATGGATATTCGACTTTTGGATATTCGACTTATGGATATTCACTTATGGATATTCGACTTATGGATATTCGACTTATGGATATTCACTTATGGATATTCACTTCTGGATATTCGACTTATGGATATTCACTTATGGATATTCGGTTATAGAAATTCGACTTATGGATCGAAACTTATGGATATGGATCGACTTATGGATCGAAACTTATGGCAGGTGGCAAGAGGGGACCGCATATGCTTAAACACGGGCGCCTGTAATGGCTACCAACCCCGAATAATCAAATTTTCGGTTACGTAAAATAAACTTTACATTTCCAATTTTGGCGCCTATTCAAAATGGCTGACTTGACAGCAGCGTTGCCACGTGCCGTAGGGCGCTTTATCGTTTTACGCGAATCAGCTGAAATTCCCTGTTTTATTTCACGAATATCACGATAACGAAACCGACAAAACAGTTCCGCCTATTTCCATTCAATTCTTACTATTTTTATTATGTTGCAACTGTCGTGTTCTTATGAAGCTTTTGCTATGTCGCCCGTGTATTGGAGTGCCTAACTCCAATAATTAATTGCTCAACAATCACGCAGACGAAGTAGTGAAATTTTACACGGTGTCGTAACACTTGTTCGCAAATATCCTCCATAAATTTCAGCAAATTCTTACTATTTCGCGATAGCTGAGCAACCTTCTTGATTAGAAAAAATATTTTTTTATTTGCCTCCAATCAACAATGTTTTGGGTATTTAAGGGGCCACTTTGGAGCCACGAAAAAAGGCTATTTTTTTGAGGATTTTATAAACGTTATGAATATAAAAGTTGTTGGGATTGGTAAATAAAGTCTTGAAATACATTTTTTTTAACTTTTAATTCATTTTTATTTATTTTTAAGTACAAAACTATAGTTTGACGTAACGCCTCAAAAATAGGTGGGCTAAAACAAAAAAATCAAAGTCCATTAGATTCAGTATGACACCAGCTACAAAATGACCCTCGAATATAAAGTTTTATCAAAAAAATAAAAAATGGCAGATGAAAAACGAAAAATATTTTTGAAAAACGCGTTTTTTCGCAGTTTTTCGCAAAAAAAAGAGTAAAAATAAAAATTTAAAAACCATCGACGGTCATCTCGTTGCGAATCGTGTTTACAATATGTGGTTCATATTTCAAGAGAATCGGTTTATTAGTTTTAGAGATACGATGGAGCTAGATTTTGAAAACGTTGTTTCGAAAAAAAAAAACGCGTTTGAAGTTTATCCTATGAAAAACTCTTACTAAAACTCAATCGGCAATTCCTGCACCGTACAAAATCCCTTCTGATTGCTCATCATCGTCGATTTCTTCAAGTCTTGCTGGCTTTCGATTTTTTTCAATTTTTGCAATAAGGACTGTCTCCTTAAGGGCGGGGTAAAGTATTAAAATTTTTTTTTTTCATTTTTGTTTAATTTTTTAAATGAATGCATAATATATCAAGAATATTATGTTAAAATTTCAAGTCGATCGGAGTAAAATTGACGAAGTTATGAGTATTTGAGCGTCTATTGATCCATGCCGTTCTCTTCTCTTCTGCGTTTTTCAAACCGTTTTTCTGAGACTTGTCATATTTGAAGTCCGTGTGCACGATAACTCAAAATCTACTGGACCAATCGCTTTGAAATTTTGCACAGTACTTCTTCACATAATTCACCAGGTATTGTTGAGAGCTTTTTTGTTTTTTTTAATAATTACTAATTTTTCAACAACAAATTAGCCGATTTTTTTAGCGAAAATCGGGTTTTTGGCTCCCAAGTGCTACGAAAAATCGAAAAAAAAATCCTCCCGTCATTACCTCGAGAAACAGCTCCTTTAACAAATGCATTTTGATTTTTTTGTTTCAAATGATTCTGTTGCGAGTTATGATGCACACCGCAAACAAACTTTTTTTCGAGGCGCCTCCGGGGTTTAATTTTCACTCGCTCAATTTTGAATATTTTGCAATGCAAATTTAGGAGAATGTTGTTCAAATGTTACTTTATTATATGTAATTTTTTCAATAAACGAACACTATTCGCTACGCCAAAAAAAAATCTTTAAAACACGCCTTTTTTCGCCGAATTAACTTTATCCCGCCGTTAATGGATTTGGACCAGCCGATTTCTGAAAATCGAATGCTCGATTGGAAGAAATCGGCGGGTCCAACTTTGCCGGAGGATTGTTGTTTATCTACCGAATCCGGAATTTTTATTCATCTACTCAATCCAGGAGGATTTTCATTTGTCTACTGAATAGGGAATTTTTATTTATTTACTGGATTCAAGAGAATTTTTATTTTTTTACTGGATTCAGGAGAATTTTTATTTATCTACTGAATTTGGGAGGATTTTTATCTCTCTACTGAATGATTTGCGATGCAACGAAAATTCTTTTAAATTTCTCTTTCTCATTTTCATTATTACCTGAAATGCGTCAACACAAAATTATTCTGTCGATATTTAATAACGATACGAAACAAAACAAAAACTTCACATTTTCACGCCACATCACGTGACAACGTCACATTTTATGGACTAAATATGCCACGAACAATTGGAGTGAGTAAAAAAAAAGTTAATTTTCCTTGCACCCCAAAACAAACCCAAACATATAGTTTCCCATTTGAAGTAATCTCCTTTATCGACGAATTATGCCCAATGAATTTGCAACTCCTCAATTGTGCGATAGAAAAATGAAAATTCTCCTGAGTTCAGCCGATTTTATTCATTCATATTCAGTAGATTTATAAATAAATTAAAATCCTTCCGAATTCAGTAGATCAATCAATATTCCTCCTGATTTCAGTAGACAAATTAAAGACCTCCAAAATTCCGTCAATGGCCAAAAATCCTCACAATCTTATTAAATTAATAAAAATCCTTTTGAATTCACTAACAAAATAAAAATTCTCTCGAGTCCGGTGCACAAATTGAAAAATCCTTCCAAATTCCGTAAATGAAGAAAAAATCCTCCTAAATTCCGTAAATAAATGTAAAAGATTTTCCGACATTCAGTAAATAAATAAAAATTCTCCTGGATCCGGTAAAACAATTGACAACCCTTACGAATTCGGGAAAATGATAAAAATAAATCCGTCTCAATAGAAGCATTCGCTCGAAGCGGAATACCCGAGTATTCAATATCAAACGCTTCCGGTAGATGCCACGTTGGAAGGAACATTTTCCTCGCTTCGAGCAATCTTTGCTATTCCATTATCCACAACTCAACGAATGATCCCGTGGCAGCCACAGGATACTCGCTCGAGTGACCTCGCGCCGGCACATTCTTAGTCCTCCCATCTCGAATATTGTAGCCTCCGAAATGACAATTTCACGCTTCGCTCCGGGTACGTCGAGCCCGAGCAGTTTTACAAGTCTCGAGTGTACAATTTAACGGGTAGCTAGACCCTGCGCATAAAAATGACGGGCACTACGCGGCAAAGAAAAAAAGAAAAATTAACATGACGAATCCTGAGAGAATTAAAAAAAAAAAAAATCGCCCCTCTTTTTTCCAGAACGAGATGAAGAACCTTCGCGAGAACAACGAGCGTCTTCAGCGTCTCGTAACGTCGAAGTCGTTGACCTCGTCGCAGTCGTCGATGCCAACCGACCAGGAGCGACGTTACAGCATGACCGAGGTGGCCTACAGCGTCGCGGCAATGTCGAACGGCGATCATCACGCGAACAGCGGCGATCAAATGGAGGACATGAACGCGGCGACGAGCGGCGAGCACGTCCAATCCGCGTACACAACGACCCCGAGCACCGAGGCCGTTATCATCGAGCAGGACACGGACGGCAAGCGCATCAACGTGGCCGTCTATCTCGGCAGTGAGAAGAGCTTCAACGTGAATCTCGTCTCGTGCTGCAACAGCGACGAAGGTCCCGGCGAGCCGCCCCATTGCGTTATCGCGAGCGTTTGCATATCCAACAAAACGACCTGGGACGCCCTCGACAACACGGTACGACGTTGCTTCAAGGACTACGTCACGAGGGTCGATCCCGTGACGAATTTGGGCCTTGGTGTTGATCACGTTGCGGCTTATCATCTCGGCGAATCGTCTCGATTCACGAACGAGAGCCAACATCCGGAATTGTTGCCGTGCGGCTATCTTATCGGTCACGTGAAAACGATATATCTCGTGCTCGCTGGCTACTCGTGGCTCGCCATTGACACCCTCATACCGAAATCGATCGTTCAACGCTTGCTCTCGCTCCTTACCGAGCATCGAAGACTCATACTGTGCGGACCAAGCGGTACCGGCAAAAATTATCTCGCCGGTAAATTGGCCCACGCCCTTGTCGACGCCGACAACGACGGCGACGCCAAAGACGCCGCCGCTGTCGCCACATTCAACGTTGATCACAAATCGAGCAAGGAATTGCGCCAGTATCTCGCTCATATCGCGGAACGATGCGACTCTAACGCCGCCGACGAACTGCCCAAGGTCATCATACTTGAGAATCTACAGCACGCCGCGTCACTCGGAGAATTGTTCAGCGGACTGCTCGGCACGAGACACTCGACTTGTCCCGCCATCATCGGGACCATGAGCCAGGCCACTTGTAGCACTACCAATCTACAGTTGCATCACAATTTCCGGTAATGCACGAGAAAAGAGCCTCTTTGGGATTTTTCATGGCGGAATTTTTTTTCACGTTGAGGGGCGGCCGATTTTTCGTGATTTTTTTTGTTAGGAAATATTTCTTCGGCTTTCTTGAGACTTGGGGTATTTTTTGTTAACTACACGGTGAAAAATACGACCTTGAATTTTAACACTGGTTGCCAGAATTCTAATATACAGTGCGAGAAAAGTGTAGCGGTTTGCTGCCAGTTCGGAATTCTAAGACTCGTTGTAGAAGTGTAAAAATGATTCTCACATCGTATAGTAAAAATGATGCGTGCATATCACGTTTGAAACTATTCTCGCATAGGCGTTTATATTCTCGCATAGGCGTGCATATTACATTTGAAAAAGTACCAACCTTTATTACACGCTATTTTTTTTTATTAGGTGTACTAATAAGTTTTAGGACAGTTTTCAAAAAATTCAAGATTTATTAAAAAAGAAGTGAAACACAGTTATTCATCGAAGTAATCTCCATCGCACTGAATGACCTTCAGCCATCTCTCAGGTAACTCGCGGATGCCTTTCGCAAAGAAACTTTCGTCTTGCGAGGTGAGAAATTTAGCGACCCATTTTTCCACTTCTTCAAATGTTTTGAATCGCACATCAGACAAATCGTTCTGCATTTTCCGGAATAAATGATAATCGGATGGGGCTAAGTCTGGTGAATACGCCGGGTGTGGTACAGCTTCCCATCCAAGCGCTAGTAACGTATCCTTGACCGGTTTACCCACACGAGGCCGCGCGTTGTCATGGAGCACTTTTACTGGACGTTTTCCTTTACCAGAAAATGGACGTTTCTTCTCAATTTCTTGATTCACTGGCATCAATTGATGACAATAGCGATCGGTAGTAACTGTTTGACCAAGTTTGAGAAGTTCATAATACAGTACGCTTTTCATATCCCACCATATGCACAGCGTGACTTTGTTACAATGAACATTGCGCTTTGGCGTGGATGTTGTCGGCTCGCCGGGGTCAACCCAATGATATTTGCGTTTCGGATTATCAAAATAAATCCACTTTTCATCGCCGGTCACAATTTTCCACAAGAAAGACTTTCTATGTTGCTTGTTGTAAAGACTCACACAAATGTTAAGACGGCTGTTTTTATTTTCTTAAGTCAGAAAGTGTGGTACCCACTTTGTTCCTTATCGAATCTTACGCATTGCTTTTAAACGATAAGAAACAGTTTGTTGAGTTACTCCAAGCTGTTCCGAAAGTTGTTTCTCCGTCTGACAAGAGTTTTCATCCAGCAACGCTTGCAGTTCCTGATCGTCCACCTTTACATGAGGCCCCGTGCGTTCACGGTCACTAACGTCGAAATCACCTTCTTTGAATCGCTTATACCAATACTCACGTGTACTTTTAGATACAATGTTGTCTCCAAGAACAGAACATATCGATTCACACGCTTTCCTAACACTTTTTCCTTGATGAAATTCATAGCGAATGCAGTGTCTAATAAATAGCTTATCGGTCTGCATGTTTAATTTACAGAATTTATAGGTTATGTTTATGACTACTTTACGTTTCGATACTACATGTCAAGCGCCATCTATGATAAGTGAGCGGGACCTTTGAATTAATTTAGAATAGCTGTTATGATACAAAATCGAAGTGTCCTCAAACTTATTTGTACACCTAATATATGGATTTTACTGTGCTAGTACAGTCGTGCTGTATATCGGAATCGGAAAAAATTAGAAGAAGGCTAGTTTTGCGACAGGTGATTTTGTAGGTGCCACGGGTGTTAACGCGTTACCCCCACTTGTAGCGCAACAAAAAGGCCTTTTTCATGATTTTTTTTAAAGAAGACTACAAAACGTTTTTAATCGATCAATATACCATCTTAAAGAACACATCTTGAAGAACTTTCGGTAATTTTTTTATTGAAAAATATTACATTGTTTAGTGGCAAATGGCCGTCAATGAAGTAATGTTTTTATATACACGGTTTGCGGTGACCAACATTGCGGCGAAGTGGATCATCTGAAAAAAACAAAATGCGGATGGATTTAGTCAAATATAAGTATAAACTAGTCTTTAATCGAAGGATTTTAAAAAATATTCATTTTTCACAAAATGGCGGACAGTCAAAGTTAATGGTTCGATTTTAACGAAAAAAAACGGCCGTTTTTTGGCTATAGAACGGCCATTTTTTTCGAAAAAAAAATCGACCGATTAAAGACTCCATTTTTATGTATTAAATAAGCCTGCAAAATTTCAAGAAGATCGGTTCATTAGTGTTCGAGTAATCTTGGTCACCGACTTCAGAAATGCCATTTTGAGAAAAACGCGTTTAAAATTTCAATTTCCGGTCGTTTACACAACGGATTCTTCTCTTTCAACGCTCATGTCTCAGTGAATTTTGTTCGGATCGACTTGACATTTTCAGGACATATTCTCAGATACTTATTACTTCAAAAAAATGCAATAAAAAAAATCGATTTTTTTTCAAAATCCCAAGTGGGGGTAACACCTTAAAACGAAGTTTGCCTAAAAATAGGGATGTAGAGTTTTTTTAGGGGTTGGGGGCGGATTAATTCCAAACTACAACCCCCACGAGGTCGGGGCCGGGAGACAAAATGTTCAGAAAAATCCGGGTTTTATTTTTGTCCATAGCGCCAGAGTCGTGGAAGTTCATTTTGGGGGTGAAAAAGTGGGGTGATATTTTGAAAAATCAGTTTTCATTCGATAACTCTTTAGGACAAATTCATACAATTTTTGTTCAAATGGAAGTTATTAGTAAAATGTGACTATACCGTACTTTTTGTACAATACTGGAAACTAATTGTTCCAATCACGTGGGCAAAATATTTTTGGAATACTACAAAAAATCACCATATGCCGAATAAAATGTATTATTTGTATCAGTTTACGTGCCGTATCGTAGGTTAAAATTTAAATTTCTTCATTATCACTATACCATAATTACAATTTTTATCTTTCATTCAATACTTTTTAATATTTAATGATATTTTTTTTTAGAATTAATTATAAACTTCGAGGCCCCTGTTTTCTCCGCGTACTTGTGGCTGTTACATGGGTTTTGTATTAATCTTTGAAAATGGCTATGGCACGGCCTTTAAACCTGTTGCGACATGGTCATGAAGTTTGCATCGTTGGAATGCAACGAAAATTCTTCATTATATGTGTATTTTCTCATTTTTATTATTTTACGGAATCTTTTCTTGCAGATTAATATTCCGGATGTCTGAATAAGCAATTAAAAAAATGGTTGAGCGTTTTTTTCGTAACAAAGATTGGTCAAATTCGAGCAATACCGGAATAATCATTTTCGTTGCGTTTCAACGATGCAAACTTCAATCTCATAGTGCGACGGATGTTGTCAAACGGCGTGGCACATAGCGTCGGCGGGATTAATCTGAAAAAAAAAGCCAACGACGATTTTTATTTACATTAACACTTATACGCAGAATATGAACCGAGAAAATGTGAAAAATGTTGAAAATCGATTAAACCTTACGCTCTGAAACTAAAAGGTTTAATTTTTCGAACAAAAAATGACTACATTTTGCATTACAAAAATACTTCTTTTAAAAATTCACTTCAATAAAAAATGTTATTAAAAAACACTAATTTAAAGAATGAAATACTTTTTTTATTTAAATCACGAAAAGAAAATTCAAAAACTTTTAGGGTCATGTTTTAGGCAATAAGGTTAGAAAGATTTATACCAAATTTCATCGGAATCGGTCGATCAGTTTCTTAGCTATATACGTCACGCCAGTTTTGAAAATGCAACTTAGAAGACCGTACCAATACCTCCGCCATTTTTAGCCAAAAGTAGTAATAAAACATACCCTAAGTCTCGAATATGCTAAAGAAATATGTCCTTTAAAAAAAATCATAAAAATCAGCAAAATTATTCCTTACCTCAATGTATCTCCCCCCTTAATGCAACAACGGATTATGCTCGGGCAAGTTTAGGCCTCTGTCGATTATACACGCTCCCTCGGTCGCTCGATCGACGGGAAAACGTCAGGTTCCAAAAGTATTCGTCCTCACACGATCCTGCCGTCTCTTTTGGAAGACAAATCACAAAAATCATTTCTCAGCCTCCCGTCAGAGAACCCAAATTCGCCATCTTCTTTTCATTTCTTGAATTCTTCAGAATCTTCATTTTTTTACATACGTGTTTTCCTCCGGGGCCAAAAAAAAACAGATGGGTGCTGTGCAGAAAGGACATGGAGCCGGTGAAGGGTTTTTTGGGCCGTTATCTAAGGCGCAAGCTACTCGAGCAGCAATTGCGCGACACGATCGCTGCGAGAAATCCCGAGATGGCTACCGTTGTCGAATGGTTGCCGAGGGTCTGGCTTCATCTCAACAAGTTTCTCGAGACTCACAGCAGCTCCGACGTGACGATAGGTAAGCCCTCGGTAACGGTCGCTTCGAAACCGGAAGTTGCCCAAATTCTCGAAGTAACGCCCACGAGGAAGAGTCGTCGTTTAATTAAGAACGCCGTTGTGTTTCCCCAGGTCCGAGCCTCTTTCTCTCCTGTCCGATGGAAGTTGCGGGCTCGCAGGTCTGGTTCACCGACCTCTGGAATTACTCGATAAGGCCTTACCTCGTGGAGGCCGTGAAGGAAGGCAACGGCGAGGCCGTCTGGGAAGATCCGGCCCAATTCATAACGACGACCT